>JAGXCT010035419.1:0-44210 GCA_022495035.1 Philopotamus ludificatus | reverse complement strand
GTCAAACGTTGGCTAGCGTTTGTGTATTCAACACGTGCCAGGCTATACGCACACATCTTGACGGCTTCACTCCTTTCATCCTCCTCACCACCTCATTATGCTTTCTAAAAAAATATTCATCAGTAAATGGAATCAATCTAGATAAATCTAGTAAATTTATATGAAAAGACAACGCTTTGATGTTATAAATTATGATAAAATTTTAGAAATAATATTTTAAAGAAGTAGTTAACGAAGCAAATTAATAGAAATGGTATTTGTGATAAATATAAATAAATTCAGGAAATGATGGTACAAAAGGAAAAAGTAAAAAAAAGCGGGCAATTTTGTTCATATTTTATAAATAAAATCATTAATACTGAAAGAAGCATAAATTTTTTTAAAATTTATAATAATTTATATATAAAATTTATATAAAAAAAAATCTTTTCAAAATTATATTATTGAAAATAACAGATATTTTGCAAGAAGTAATGCATAGGGCTTGTATTATTTGCAGGGCCGTGTATATGGACTGGTATTCTACGGATGCGGGCCGCTAGCGGAGTGCGGGGGAGGGGTCTCGTGCCTAAGCGTCATGTCGCGCTATCATACCGACTCACAGCTTCTTTGAGTCACGTCATTTGTGTTATTCTTGTTAATATTATTTAGTATTTTTACCTAAATAAAATATGAACGAAATATAATTTTTATTATTAAGCAGCACCCCCAAATATTTTAGCCGCGAGCCCCCACTGATTATTTGTATATTACAGCCAACCCTCCTATAGCGCTCCCTTCTATAGAGCGGCGTATGCGACGGTCCTTCGTATAGCGTTTCATTCTAGAGCCCCATTTTCAACGAAACGCTAAATTTTCAAGGTCAAATAACATATTTCATAAATATGTAATACATTGCCGCGAAATAAATGTCAATGCCACGTGGTTGACAACAAAATAAAAATATAACAAGGTCAGATTAACCCCAAATTTTGTATGGGTGCCTAGTCTTCTATAGCATGGTCCATATCTCGGCGTTGTAGGAGGGTTGAATGTAATTATTATTTATTATTCATTCTTGCATGATATTATCTCAAACATAGTTATTCACAATGAAATAAATAAACATAAACATATTTCAAAATTTAATTAGAGAATAAATAAGAGATGCTAAAAAAATAATTAAAACCGTTTTATTTGTGTCTGAAAAATCATTTTTCACGAAATGAAAAATTATTTTTTTATTACATCGCGTAATAAAAAAAATTATACAAACAGGCCGGCCATTGTTTAAATTGTTAATAATTAAGCTGTAAAGCGACGAATATTCATATTTTTAATTAACAAAGTATTTGATAATTGTATCAGAGGTCAAACATTTCATAAATATTATAATTTTTTTAATATAAGCTGTATTATACGTGGCTAATAAATAATTCTGCAATGCCTCGCGGTGTGTAACCCTCTTTAAGCCTAATGCCGAAATAACAAGTTTGAAGGTTCATAAAGGTCAAAATGTACAGGTAAGACATGTCTAGGATAGAAAAACTTGTATTTTAATATAAAAAGATCTTCTTATGAGAGCTTAATTAAATTTATGTACGTATGTATTACGTAAAAAAAAGTTTCAAAAAAGTGAAATTGAAAGCTTCAGTAAATATAATGAATATATTATTATAAATAATAAATTATATGCATAGATTTTGCATAAAAAATATATAGGCACAACAAATTGAATTAATATGTATTAATTATGAAGATACTAACATTTTCAGGCCGCATTAAATTTTCAACAGACATTCTGCAAAATTTGGGTCAACTCTATCCCGTTTTAAGGGGATCTCCTGTAATTTCAGGGCTGTTCAATTATTTTTTATACATGTGTAGGCCGCGTGCTTATAACGGCTTAATACAATACGAGGGCGTTTTATTCCATGTTTTGCGAAAATTCTTAATTTTTTTTTGCAGCATGTGTGTGCCAATCGACATTGAGTAGGAGATATAAATTATTCAGAACCTACTTTCAGCGCGGAGGCGGCTTTTTACAGACAATTTCTGAGAAAATATTGATAAAGAAAATACAAACGCCATAACGACGAGGGTTCGGCTTTTTATGTTCGTCTCAATTATTTATTACCTGTGATTTTTCAAAATCATATATAATTTTGAAATGAGCATTTCCTGACGCGAATTCTATCAGATATATCTCCCCAAATATGTATTAATATGTACAGATATTTAGGGGCTGCTCGTCTATATACACTGCGAAGCTGCAGCACTCCCAAGCAAATTGAGGAAAAATATATTTTTATATAGTAATATATATGTGTCTATTGATTATGTATAATTTATATTTATTAATTGCGATATAGAGCAGGAGCGCTGCCTGCTTGTCAGCTCTACCAGCGTTGTGTATTGGATGGATGCGGGCCGGTAGCGGAGTGCGGGGAGAGGGTCACGGCGCAGTGTCGTGACGCGCTGCGACTCGGTGCAGTCATGCTGACTCAGATCTTCTTGACCTACATGTCGCTTGTCATTCATTTTATTATTGTTAATATTCTTTAGTATTTTTACCTCACTTATTTGTTTATTATTCAAATAAAATATGAGCGGAATATATTTTTTTAATTTTTAATATTCCGTAGCACCACCCAATATTTAACTCACGAGCCGCCACTGCATATATTCTCATTCATACATATCGAGATATTTCAGGATCAATGATTTCACATGTATTATAATTAAATACTGTGGCATTAAATTTTATTATAATTTAAATTAGGTTTTCCATCCGAGAACTTAAATACTAATGGATTCCTTGTTAAATTATTTTGTACATCACGTTGAAATTTCTCAGTTCAGTCATCCTCGTTAATCCACCAATAGATTAAATAACACGTTTGATTCTGAGAACACATCAATCATCTTAATTCAAATAACATAATATGATGCTGTTGTGTTGATAAAGTATTAAATTCAAACACCGGGGTATCCGAAACACATATCCGTTCGACCTACATTACCTGGAGAGTTGGCTCTCCACGCTCCAGATGGGCCATGTATGGTAATGGAGAAAACGGAAAATATTTTTCTTTATCGTAAGAAGTACTTTCAGCGATATCATAGTAAAATTCATATTTTATCAAATGTACATATGTGTTCTTTTTTTTCAGAGGAAATTGAATTATTAAATAAATACTGACGTATTAATAATTTCAGTTATTTTCAACGCATTTTTTTTATTATTATTTTCGATACAAAAAATATGGCAGTAGAGGATCAACGTATCAATTTATTTTCGGACGATCGGACCCGCAGAAGGGACGCGGTTCGTACATTGGCAAACACTGCTGAAATAATATTATAACACATGATGTTAAATTAAATATTTAACCACTGAAAATATTTGCACACGCGAATAAAAGGTCGAATGGATGGTAGAAAAAAAACTTTTCAAACATTGCGAAAAAAAATAACGCATTAATATAAATTGGATTAACTAGAAAATAATAAATTACGGATAAAATATGGACCGAATTTTCAGAAGCAATTAAGAAAATGTGGATGTTCCAGATAAGCGGAAACATTTTGTATGCTGAAATTTATGCATAGTGCTTTAGATTAAAATGAAATAATCCGCGAAAATAACATTTTCACTTAGCGTCCCCGTATTAATTTGCCACAGAATATGATGTGCCCAATAAAAACCATTAGGGAAAATTGGGAAAAGCTCGATAATTGGGTGCGAGATTGGTTTTTCATTCGGGTATTCGCGGATTTAATTCGCAGATAAACAGGAACTTATGAATATTGCATTAAATTTTGACACAATGATGAATACAAATTGTTATTTTATGAAAACAGTTTTAATTCAAGAATAAATATTTAGACGCGTTTCATTCAATCAAATTAGTAAACATGAAAGATGAGATGCAAATGGTTTTATGTTAATTTTTCATTTCTAAGGGAATAAACGTCAAGGTCAGCCCATTAAAGAGGAAATTTTGAATTGCAGTGACCAGAATTATAATATTTAATAAACAAAAAATAACAATAATACTTAGAGACATGGTAATTGGGATCAATTAAAGATTGTCGTTTATTGTCTGTAATTCCTAAAAAAATATATGAATAACAATATTCGCTGCTGTTGCCACGCGCCCGATGTTTTTCTCACTCGCGTCCGGTACGATGTGCAGAGTGCGAGTTAAACGTACGAGTGACACGTGCTGCGAGAGCTCAGTCTGCGGCGTCGCCGAAAGCGTTTTCATTTACGCGTCATAATGCTTAGTTAAAATGTCATAAATAACTATTTTTATACTTGGAATAATGACGGATGAGTTAAAACACGTACTTGTCTAAAAGAGTCTCCATTTACTAGTGACGCCTTAAACCCTTTCAATGCGGCGGGTCTAAACACAATTCAGCATCTGAGTGCGGCGCCGTTTTGTACCAAATTATTTTTTTGGCGAGGTAAATTTGTATTCACCGCTAATGCTATTTTAGACCATTTTCCTATGAGAGATTTTATAAACATGTTGATAAGGATATGCTCTTTCATCTCGACTAAAATAAACTCGATCTGGATTTATTTTCGTAATAATAAATCGAACAAAATATCAATTGCTCAAACAGAGATTAAGTGAGAAAAAAATGGGAATGCTAATCAAAATCAAAAATGCGAAATGCACTTTTCTTATACCATTACATCCGTACACGTGTACGTGGAACATAATGTACGTGGAACACCCTTAACAACCCCTGAGCCGAGATACGTCACCGATACTACTGCGGAGATTTAAATCGTTACTATTCATATTTACATATTACATGGTTCCTATAAATTTCTTGTGATATGTTGTATATTTATTGATAGCTGTGTTTATTAGCTGATTTTTAAAACAAACACCATCACTTAAATCGGTCTAGTTTACATGTAACGTTAAAGTTTTAAAGAATCTCGCGCATGTACGACATGCGGCCGCACCCTGGACCCGAATTGTATGCGCATGTACGTCATGCGCCCTGCACTGAAAGGGTTAAGATCGCTATTAACTTTTTTTAATTTTAAACCACTGATAACATCGATATTTCCGTATAATTTTCATTATTTTTAATCCTTTGTAGAGCAAAAACATTATAAATGACCCAAACTATTGGCTTTATTTTTTTGTTTCTTAATAATATGGTAGATTAAACAGTAGGACATTTTTTGCGCACAAAGTTTTTCATAAGGAGGTAAAATTTAATTTTGATTTTAAAAGGGATTGTGAACATTTTGCTATTTTAAATTAAATCTGAGCAAATTTTATTACAAATATAGAGAATAATGGAATCTGCGTAATATAATACGATTTCCACTTTTATCATTGCTATTATTTGAAGGGAAAAAAGGAAAATTTAATCATAGAAATAAATTTAATTGTCTGGCAGGTGATATTGCTTCGATCGCAAAAAGGTTTTCTATTGAATTTCGGGCTTATTAGCCGTCGTCAAGATTTTGCATAAAGAGATCTATGAATATATGAAAAATCTTCAAAGGCAGGCATAAAATTGTTCACTCCCCAACGATGAGAGTAAATCCTTGGGTATCAAAGAATATTCAGATTTTGCATTTCGTTGCACGTATCCCTGGGAGCGGAATACATTATATCGGTAAAAGCATATGACGATAAGTAATAATATTTTCGGTAGGAAAATGTATGCAATATAGTTCCGGGATCAGATCAGTTTGTAGCATACGTATTATATACGCAAAATTATTTAATTTAGTTGCAAATTAAGTCACCATCAAAGGGAAGCAGCAAGGGATGACGTTTCCGTAGCGCTGAGCTGTATATGGAAAATCTACAATTTTATGAGGTTAGCTATGTAGATGTGAGTCGCGAAGCGAGAGTCGGGAAATTGAAATTCAAGAAGAACATGCTGAATTAATTGAATTATCTTATAAATATTATTATTATTTTGTTGACGTACATGGGACATTTATAATTATGCTTTTGAAAACAAATCGATTCGCATATGTGCATACGTATGCGAGAAAAGAAATCGAGCATTAGATTGCTTTTTCATCCTACCAATTGATGAATGTACCCAGAAGCAATTTAATTTCCATGTCACAGTCAAAGCCTGAACGAATGCCCGTGGGGTTTCACGTTCGAATATTCATCCTCTTTTAATAATGAATTAATAAAAGGATGAAAATTGCATGAGCTTTTGTTTAAAAACAATGCAAGCTTCTAAAATTACCGGTGTACGAGGCGTGCATTGTTATTAATGCAATTTTGCATGTGCTCAATAATAAGCTTAATGGAAATAATTGCTGTGGATATTGAAAATTTTATACGAGGCTTATTATTAATACTGTAAAAGGGAAAAGCTGTTCGACCGCTTAATTAGCTATAAAGAAAAACCGTTAAAATACAATATTAAACGTCGTGAAAATTTTAATAATCAGATTTTTTTAATTACAATATCAAATATTTCGGTAGTGTGCAAATTTTTAATAATATTTTAATTATTAACATTATTCATAATTTTATAATATTAATTATAACTTAATTAATATGCGTTTCTTTAAATCTTTGTCATTAACCCAAATTCTGAACATTCAAATTATAAAGTGAGATTATGTTCGAAAATTGCTACAAAATTTGATAAAAAATAATTTATAAGATGATCGAACGTTTGTAAAAATTATTTTTCATCAGTTCGCACATTTTCCGATAGTGTGCAAGTTCTGAAGAAAAATGGAAAAAAAAACTATTGTTACGTTCTTATAAAATTAATGAATAAAGTTTTTAATTAAACTTATATTGAGCTACGTATCAATTCTTTTCAGATTTTGCTGAAACTTTTAGGCAATCTAATTTATCTAAACTTTCAAATACATTTTAATCGATTTTAGAAATATTAAATTTATGTTTTATGCGTTTAAAAACTGATCACTATTTTTTTTCCTAATCCGTTTCATGAAAAGTTCTCTTATAACGCGATCTCGTTATAATCTACTCATAATCATTATTATGCACTCATTACTCATTATCATAAAAACATTCATATCTTGATCCCGGGCATGATTCTTATAGAGAAATAAAATTATATTATTACTTGGATCATCTTAAATCGAATTCTGTAGAATTCTAGATGCTGTAGCGATGATTCATTGATCAACAAAAAATCATACCTTGATGAAATCATCACGATTCCAAGAATTACAGTCCAAAGCGTGAATTATTAAGCACACAGTGCTAATTTTCATTGAAAAATATTCGCAACAATACACAATAACACGTTAACGACCCCGTTTGCGTCGCCGATAAATAATAAATGGTCGCTTTCCAATGCAGCAACCGTAAACAACGAATTTGTTCCGCATTTAAATGAAATATAACACGGGATTATATATATGCGCGGAATTGCATATTTGCATAGTTTGAATCGTCGATGTTCCCGCGGACAAAAAAGGCGTGAAAAATTAAAATAAAAATTCAACCGGGAACTAATCGAGACCGTCAAGCCAATCAAGTTGAATAATTGATGAGTACACCTGACGACGGAAAAATTCGTCACAAGCATGTGACGGGTGACATTTATGTGACGCAAGTCGGAGCCTGTTTTGAAAATTGCATAACGACAAAAATATTTTAAAATAATATTACCGATAGGTATTTATAGATTCGCAAACACTGCAAAATGCACCATTTTTTAAGTCCACTAATATACGCACTTGTGTCAACGTTTATAGCCTTTTTATAGTGTGTGTGAGTTTTTTTTTATAAATGAAACTATACTTTTCACGAAATATATAGTTAATCTGATAAACAGGGATGTAAGGAAAATCTGAGAATTTTTCTATTTATTTATCTGGAATTTCCTCCAAATAACGATTTTTTTATGGGGATGCAGTAATTAAAATATTGTATAAAAATATACCTCCCTGAATATTATCCTTTAAAGTGTAAACCAAGAGCCATTCAATGCATGGAAAAAGGTTTTTGCTGAAACTCTGCAACCGTTTAATCTCGGTTAAAAATATGTAGAGGATGGATAAATCATTTGTGACTGAGTAGATTAAATTTACATATTTTACTTCTGATATATATAGACTTTATGGTAAGCTAATTTTTCATAAAGAACTTTGGCAAACAATAGGTTTTGCAAAACGAGCATAATTATTTAATATTTTGACGGATTCGGCAATAAATTCAAACTCAACCGGAAATAAATTATTGCATATTGAGAACCGAAAATACTGCATATTAATATATGGTTGGAAAATTAGAGAAAATGTTTTTACTACACTACAAAGAAAAATTTCCGCACATCAAATAAGAAACTCATATAATTACATTAGAAACGATGTAGTAATTTTTTTTTTGAAAAAAAGTACCTTGCAAAAAGATGGTATAATTTAAAAAGACAATTTTTAACTCGAAAAATATACATTTTAACCCTTTCAGTGCGGGGCGCATGACGTACATGCGCATAAAATCGTGTCCAGGGTGCGGCCGCATGTCGTACATGCGCGAGATTCTTTAAAACTTTAACTTGTCATTACATGTAAACTAGACCGAGTTAAGTGATGGTGTTTGTTTTAAAAATCAGCTAATAAACACAGCTATCAATAAATATACAACATATCACAAGAAATTTATAAGAACCATGTAATATGTAAATATGAACAGTAACGATTCAAATCTCCGCAGTAGTATCGGTGACGTATCTCGGCTCAGGGGTTGTTAAGGGTGTTCCACATACATTATGTTCCACATACACTTGTACGGATGTAATGGTATAAGAAAATTGCATTTCGCATTTTAGATTTTGATTCGCATTCCCATTTTTTGCTCACTTAACCTCTGTTTGAGCAATTGATATTTTGTTCGATTTATTATTACGAAAATAAAGCGAATCGAGTTTATTTTTTTAGTTGAGATGGAAGAACATATCCTTATCAACATGTTTGCATAAATCTAGTATAGGAAAATGGTCTAATATAGCGGTAAACGGTAAATACAAATTTACCTCGCCAAAAAAATAATTTGGTCCAAAACGGCGCCGCACTCAGGTGCAGTATCGTGTTTAGACCCGCCGCATTGAAAGGGTTAACAAGCATTATACAGATATTATTTTGTAAGATAAATTACAATGTTTTGTATAATCTTTCTTCACAGTTCAGGTAATTTTTCGATTACTGTGTTGTGAAATTGTTGAGGTTTTTAATAAAAAAATAAATCTCTGTGTTTTGTACGTCTTTTTATTAAAGTAAATATTTTATTATTGAGTGGATGATTTAAAGATAAAACAACATGATAATCTGAAGGCGCAAAATTTGATGAAAAGGGTAGATGGTTTAGAACTTCTAGACCAAGACCCTGATTTTTTTCTGTGTGATTCTTGCTCCGTATGGCCTTGCGTTGTCATGTTGCTCTATGGTAACTAACCAAAACTGATAGCTTTTTTAACAGTTTCGCTTTCAATCTTTCTAATTGCGCAATAAACTTCGACTGTAACTGTTTGTCTAGGTTTTAATAATTCATAATGAATTACACAAAAAAATATCCCATCAAACACGAAGAATTATCTCGTTAAAAGTTAATGATGGTTGAGGGGTTTAATCTGGTACTTCAACACTCAAGGACCCGGTCCCGCGTTAGTGCGGAAATTTTCGTAAACGGTAAACACCCGCTCCCGCACTAACGCGGGTTCACACGAAACGTGCTATCTAATGCGCTACAAAAGGCTTTCTTTTGAAGTTTTACGACTGGACACAGTTTCATTCATTGCTCTGCATGCCCTTAAAGATATCTATTTGTTTCTTATCGTCTAAAACACAATAATTCATTATTTTCACAGCTCGAAAATTACATTTCTTATCTAAATATTCTAATAATCTAATATAAGTATACTATACGTTTAATACTTCTTTTTTGACTAAATTATCTCCAATAGGAAAAAAGTTATTAAGCTTTTTTTACAGAGCAGCGCAAAATCGCAAGATCGATAAAAAGATGCGGGCTTAGGTGTAAGTTTCGCCTGAAAATAGCGGGTGCTTGAGTGTTAAGGAAGCCATAATTTTCTTTCTCTTTGAGTTGCTGTACAGCGCCCACGTTCCATCACTAGTGACAGTCCTTCTCGGAAACGGATAGGTCTCATACCCAGACAGGAGCGTCGATCAGATTGTTATCCTTTGTTCTAGCACTGTTATTGAAAGTTTGTGGAGTATCTAAATTCTTTATACATTTTTTTACCTATCATTTTTTAAATGGACTTGTACTGTTGACCAGGAACAGTCAAGATCCTGTGAAAATATTTGTAGTTTTTGCGAGGTTTAGATTCCACCAATTAATTTGAAATGGGATCAACCAGTTTCAGACGTCTTCCAGAACTAAGTTTCAATTTTAATTCTTCTACCACCACTTTTAATTGTTTTAACCATCTATGGCAATTTTAAAGTTTTAAAACGTCTCTATAAATTACGTAGATCCCCTATCGAATAAAAATAGCATAAAAATCATGTAATTTTTATTAAGGATGAAAAATAGAAACTATAGGCTACAAATAGAGCTTCAAAAGGATACCAAATACTAAATTTCACCTATTTACTCAACGGCAATCGATGACAAACTAATGTTAAAACGCCAACACAAAAAAAATGACATTTCTTTTGGGTTGATTTTTTGAGGATGAGCCTAACAAAGAATTCTTAGTTTTGATAATAAAAAAAAACAGAATAATTGCATGTTATATAAAAATAAAAATCAGTTATAAAATAAACATTGAGTCCATTGTTTCATTTAACACGAATTTGCATAGTACGGCATTTTTCGAAACTAGCGACCGTTTCATACGTATGTATCTGGGTTGACTATTATATATTTATTAGACTACAGAGCTCGGAACTGACAAAATTTCCGGTTCAACATGAAAATTAAAAACAGGATCATCTAAAACAAACACCTTGCCTATATATCATCCAATTACGATTAAATAAGATTTTTTTATATGTAAAACTAATTTATTTATATAATATTCGTAAACTTTCGATAATAAAATGCACTCAGAAAACCTATTTTATTATATAAATCGCCCGTATTAGTCCTTAGTCCATTATATCGCGGTTTTGTTGTAATGGTATTTAATTAAACTAAGGTTTCATGAAACATTTAAACATTTGCAAAAAGTTTAATTAGAATTAATGAAATAACATTATTTTAGTATAAAATAGGTTACTCTGGGATAACGTTTATACGTATACGAATGTATAATTTTACGTATTCACATCAGAGGCCTGTATTCTACCCAAGCGCCCGTTGCTCATTAATAAAAAAAAGTTTTGATTTTGTTCAGGACATTCTGTACGTTTATTCTGCGAGGCGAGGGGCATAAAGTTGTAACAGAAAAAGTGTGAAAGATAACTTTTCGGCAAAACCACGCGAATTTCCCTCCCATTCCCCTCGCCCCGTTTCGACCTTTACGATTTGGTAAATAAAAAGTAACGCAAGAGAACGGTCCAATATCATACTAACATCAAACGGGGCGTGGGCCTCGACTGGTGGAAATCCTTTTCGTAGGTAACTGAAAGATTTTTTAAGGGGCAATTTACTCTGTCTATGACTTCAGAAAGTGCGTGGGCCCCCAAGTTTACAATGTAATAACATTTCAAAATATGAAACACATTTGCGAACTCAATAACCATTATATTCGCACAACACACGGCGCTGTAAAATATTGAACGCGACATGTCTACCGTTGCGATTGCGGAAGAAAAGTTATGAAAGCTTTAAAATTAAATTGCAAATATTTCACCTGAAACCTTCTAGATATATAATAAAAGCGGAAAATTCTTGATATGCAAAGAATTTTCATAGAGACATATTTGCGGTAGAGTGTGTTATTCTTATTGTATGGCGACACGTAAAATCCATTCTTGTGGGCGAATTTTTTTTATCACTTATCGCCATTAAAAATATATAATAATTTGGCAAAAACTGCGCCGGAAGATGGCGTGTTAAGGTCTGACGAGCACGCTCCATTGTTTACTCTCGCCGTTCGCCGACATCAATCATGCGTTGTCAAATGTATTCAATGCGATGGAAGAGATGAATGAATCTCATAATAACATAAATTTTATGCATATTTCTGGGAAAATTGATCACTGTTCACGGTTGACTGATCGGGCAAATACATTTCATTCGATATTGATTTTAAATTCCTACACTCAACCTCAAAAAAGTCATACGACCCCATTAATTCGAGGGCGTAATTGAAAAAAAAGCGTTCTAAAAGGCAGCAACGATCAATCATACGGATTTATTTAATTGCGAGAGTTGAACATGTACGAATGAGTATAAGAAAGCAATTGCCAAAATATTATTCGACCACATATGTATACTTATTATACGTTGAATATTTCCGTTTTGTCGAAAATAACTGAATTTACTCTCATCGTTACATATGAGATTACTTTACTCGTTTTCGATCTAATTTATTATCGTATTTCTACCGGTTTTCGTCGGATTTTCTTTATTAACGTTATCAACAATAGTATTTAGCGGGTATTTACGATATCAAGCCTAATTAATTTAGCTTGCGTTGGATACTAATAATTTTTATGACTTATTGTTTAATAAAAATATTAAAAAATGTTAGATAAACAATTTCGAGATAAAATGAATTATTTATTACTGACTTTTCCATTATTGCATATATGGTATACTTTCGACTAATCATGGAATTCCATACTCCATTTTTCTATATATGTACTATGATTCCTAGATAAAAACTTTTTAAATTGATTTTCCACTCGAAAGAAATTTCTCATATACCTCTTTTAATATAAATCCTACATGGCGGGATTTATATTAAAAGTCGACTGCACAAGACTTTTAGACAGAGTTCAGGATGGCTTCAGCTCAGGGTGAAGCTTTGATCATCTCTCCGTTTGATTCTCGGTTGTCCTTTTTTGTAGGGCGCGAGCGGATACCCTTTCCAATGGAATGCATAAATAAATCTAGCTGTGCTTAATCAGTCAGATTTGATGCGATTGCATGCGTTGCAATACTGATATTTGTGTATCTTCATACCCATCATAACAAACGCCAGTAATTTTGGGGTCCATTGGGCTAGTCTATCTCTGGTTCGGAGATGCATTCTTTCGGGTCAAAAGCTCTCGCTTTTCGCGCTGACCAGAGCCTATAGGACTGCCTCTACAGCGGTTCTTGCCGGTGTTCTGCCACTGGATCTGGAACTCCAGGTCCGGGCTGCGGGCTGGTTGATCCCTCGTGGCTACCGAGCACGTCTTGGGGACCAGGACATTCTCCTGACCGACGTCGACGCTTTGGACCAAGCTGCACTCAAGAAGAGACTCCAAAATACCGCGTTAAAAATTTGGCAATCCCGCTGGTCTGCTAAGAGTACGGGAACAACTGGTTTCCGGTTCTTCCCCAATGTACTAGCTCGAGTTAAGCTGCACTGGTTTATTCCTGACCATTACGTGTCTCAGTTTATCACGGGACATGGCCCCTTTAACGCCAATCTTCATCGTCTGGGCCTCAAGGATGACCCGGCTTGCGAGTTCTGTGACTACATGGAACAATCTTCGGAACACATTCTTTGGGAATGTCCGGAGTTTTCCTATGAAAGAGAGACCATGCTAAACGTAGAGAGGCAGTCCCCTGGCACAGTCTATTACCAGGACCTTGTCTCCTCCATCCCTGCTTACAGGGCTTTTGTGACTTACGCCGGCCAGGTCGGAGCGAGATTCTCCTCCCTCAACACACTACCCTTGCCTTCTTAGGTGTTGGTCGCATGTTTGTCCATGGAGTATATAGATGCGATGGTTGCCGCATTCGAACAAAAAATTCGACAATATTCGCTTCTGTTACCACAGGCGCGATGTTTATTATCGCTCGCATCCGGTATTATATACCGAGTGCGAGTGAAACGTGCGTGTGTCATTTATGCGCCATATTGATTAGATAAAAAATCCAAAATATCGACAATATTTATAAAGCATATCATGAATAATTATTTTTATTCTTAGAATAATCCATTTTTTTAAAAATGAAGAATTCATTAATATCTTGACTTGAAATGTTTGGAGACCCTGCGAGACCCCCTTCGGACGACGCGGTTATTTTCGAGCCGCCGTGATGGATGGGTTACATGAGAATACTGAGATGGGCAGTTGATGACACTTTTTAGAACAAGATTAAAAAAATAGATGGTGAAACGCTTAGAAGTTTGGTAAATAAATAAATATAAAAATGAGTAAAAGAGGAGTTCTCGAAGGTGACGAGAAGACGTCAGTAGTACAGTGGAATGAAAAAGAAGAAGTAGAAGAAGAAAGGTAAATCCCTCATAAATGCACATTTCTTTATTTCCCTATATATATTATTTTATTTGAATGAAAATTTGCAGAAATTTGCAGTTTGGCATGATTGTTTTATACACATTTAAGAGAATTTAATTTAAAAGTAGCCATTCGACTGTTAAACAACAATATATCGTTGTTCATGTTACTACCGGGAAACGATAATGGCGATCGTTGTTTATCGTCGTACGTCATAAAACACGAAAAGGTAATATAGTTCTGCAGAATCTACTTACTACTGCGCCAATACGTCAGTGGTATAATACCTTTTTATTTATTTTTAATGAATAACATAGACTTAGCAAGTGGATTAAATTTAAAAACATAATAACAGATTTGAAGGTTATACGTATTTTAATTATTATTAAAAAAAAGTTCAGCAAAATAAGGTTGCTTTATTATGTAATAGAAATGAAAGAGTGGGCATTAAAAAATGATTTAAACTTTTCTACGAAAATTGGTTATTTTAATATTTAATGAATTAATCGAAACTTGGTCAATTTGCGTGCAAATTTATTTCAACAATCAGAATGAATACGAAATTTTCATAGTTTTAAATAGTTGATAAATGAAATAATTCCCGTGAGCTTTCCCAATTTTCGACGGTAATTTTACACGATGGTTTTAATGATTTCATCGCTGTCGATTTAGTTTCAAGTCGCAGTCGTAAATTAATTGCTTTTAAAACTATTTCCCCGTCAAAGTAGAATGTCGAAACTCGTTCGTCTGTAGCTCTGCGTTTCAACTTATCTTAATTAGTGCAAACACCGTTTGCACGAAAATCCGACGCTAAATTATGACGCGTTCTTAGCGAGACAACAGAGTGATGCATCGATAATACTTAAATAATTTATTTTTTTAAGGTACAGTAGAAACATCGTCCATTTTATAAACATATTTGCTTAATGATAGATCGCGGAAGAACGAATGCGAGATTATTTTACACTGCTCTAGAGCGATAAATGGGATTTCAACTGTAATTCAATGGCTAATAAAAACTATAGAGATTAGATAGACGTTCCTAGAAAACGAGAAAGAACAATTAACGAGCATCGGAATTTCCCATATACCCAATAGGAAAATAAAAGAAAAGTTTATTGGAAAATTTTCTAAAAATAGACTCCAATCCACTGAAACACTGGGCTTGTTAAATGGATACGCATAAAACATAACTCGTCGCTTATTACTTTATGTATAGTTTCATACTTGTGCTTTTGTTGGATGAGGTCCTCCTTGGAATTCTATGGTCCCGTAGGCGTCCGTGGGCGCGGGGCGAGTGTGCCTGACCGCCTGCCATGTCTCGGTGGGTGCCGCAGGCGGAGCCCCCAGCAGGGGCGTAGTACCCAGAGGGGGCTGAGCCCCCAGGTTGAGATGTTGCGCATACAGCAGCCCGCACCAACATCTAAAAACAAAGTTTAAACATTATTATAATGTTTTATTCACCGCGAAGAAAATTGTACACGTATAACGGAGATGAAAGTCATGTCTTACCCACATCATTTAATTTTAACAAAAGGTAGGATAGATTTCAAGAGCACTACTATATACCGTCATTATTTTGCGATTCAATTACGGTTACGATCCCATTCGCTCTTCTCGATGGGCACAGGACAAAGGATCTTTTTTCCCCCAGAATTATCGAAGAAAAATACGGTTAATAAAATCTCAATAACCACTACATCACAGGTACATTTAGACTATAAAGATTAAAATATATACGAAAAAATGGATCACAATTTCTCAGTATAATCAACTGTCTACCATAAAGTGGAAAAACGGGTAACTAAATTGCCTGTTGCCATTTTAAGACTTTTTCCTAATAAAGAAAGACACACATAAAAGTTTTAAGGGTACAAAGACGTCCAAGGGAAATTTAATATATCCACGCTAACACGATATATGGAGTAACGAGATCGACACGCTTCCACGTAGCCTAAGAAAAAGTGCTTTGATCTTTAATTATGCCGAGCGACATGACATGCTTAAAGGCCAATTTGTAATAACAATCACCGAGGTAGAAATAACACGAGATGCTTCTTCGTAATGAATTTTGTCTGAAATACAAAACAAAGTGTTTTTTACACGTTCATATATTATTAATATTATTCGTAAACTAAGTAATTATACGGATTAAAGTGACGTGTAATTAATTATGCATCATAATAGAGATCGATTCTATCCAGAATTAATTAAACGGCTTACACGAACGATTGGTTATGCAAGCCACCGTGTAAATCGAGACGGAATAAACGAAAAATGGAAGCTGTAACATTATCAATAAAAAAAACAATACACCCAATTCTCTTCTGTAAAGGGAACACGTTTCAGATACTTCCGCGCAAAAAAGGTCGCATGTACATTTACATACATTCGATTAAATTGAACATAAAAATATTCATACTGTATCGATATTTTGCCAATAAACGCACACGTTGGATCGTGAAAAATCACTTTTAGCTAGAAATTTTCAGCAATTTATCTCCGACAATATTATTATAATAAAATTAACATCTATAACTCGGATTTACAATATATACACGTACGCTATAATGATATCAATAGAAATAGCGCATTTCTTTTTAATTGGCGTTCGAGGCGAATTTTGTTATATTGTGGAATAAAAGATGGGTAAAAGGATACTTCAGACGTTGTATTTCGCTTTAATTTAATAAACCAAAGCTACTTAACCTAGCTGTGCCGATAGGGTATATTTGGGACTCGAATAATTCTTTTAATATAAATCCTACATGTCACAAACTATTTGTTTATCATTATTATTAATATGTCTAAAGAAGTCTGAAGTATAAATATTATAAATTATCATTGCCCTTTACTGTCCACAATTGCGAAAAAAAACATTTATTTCTGTTGCCACGGGCGCGATATTTTTTCTCGCTCGTATCCGGTAAGATGTGTCTAGTGCGAATGAAACGATTATTTAAAGGCATGTTTGCGACGGGACATCGCCGGGTGTGCGTGTCATTTGCGCGTTATATTGATTAGTAAAAAAATTCCAAAATATCGACCAAATTTTGAAGCATATCATGATTAACTATTTTTATTCTTAAAATAATTCCTTTTTTTAAATGTCAAGATATTGTTAAAGAATTCATTAATGATCATCATGTCAATTTTTGATCTTAAAGATTTAAAATGGCTAATAAAAACTACAATCTAAATAATAATGAATTAGAACCTACGCGTAACATTTAGATATATAGAACAAGAAGTGGAGATAAAATAAGTTTTGATTTTAACGTTCAATCGTGGAATAGAAATCTCTAAGAGATAGTCATAGAAACTCTCTAGATTTATTGATATGTATATAAAAATAAATTCGTTCACATATGGTCCATTTGTGATCCGAGAACAAAGATGAAATAAAAAACATGTGCGATTCTGTTGTCAAAAAAAATAATTTTAGAAGAATCAATTCACTTCTGTGGCAATTGGAGTCGAAATAATCATTTTGATGAAACATATAAAATGTTCTTTCTTTCAGTAAAACTACCATTCAGAAGCAAAATGGTTAAATATTTTATATTGCTATACAGTTTTTTTTATGTCAAATACACCCGTTTGCAAATCAAATGCATCCTTTTGCAAATCAAATGGATCCTTTTACGAATCAAATGCATCCTTTTATGAATCAAATGCACCAATGCAGTATAATTAATATTTTTTCTTATGCGAATATTTAAAATAGTTATCACCGTATAATATCACCGTAAAAGATTTTGATTTTTTCTAATAAAATAAAGTTATCGATCGAATACAATTTATTAATACTTAATTACATATGTAGGTCCCGGATTAAAGCTATTGATTGAATATATCTCTGAAGTTAAGCAACATTGGACGTGATCATTATCGCGAACGTGTTGAGATTAAATTAGCTCTCGAAAATAAATGTATTCTCTTTCTATTCTAATAAAATAATGTTTTAATCCCGATGAAAATTACGTACATACATAAAATACATGTGGAGTATGTACTATAAATACGTTTTACTGAAAATTAGTTATACGTTTCATTGTTTTTAAGAAGAATTAGCCCTTTCTTACGTCGAAAAATTGCAAAGTATATTATTTTAGTATTTTCCATTTCTTTTTATTTTTTATGCAGCATTTTTCCTTTTTTACGTATGCTCTCTACTTGTCACAAAGTGCAATAGTTTTATATTAAAAAGCCGATCGCTCACATTTCACAAAGGAAGAACTTGGCTTTAGAGAAACAGCAATATTGCAACACTTCGTAATAACTGGTAAACACATAGTAATACATACTGAACATTCTGAGAACTCAATTTAGTGCACCCAGGTGACACATAAATTATTGTCGGTACAGTCGACACACCTGCAACCACCGTACGAATTTCCCATGAAAGATTGCCGACACTACAGACGGAGTTACAGATATCTAATGCATGGCCGAATGCATATTCTCGTTGCGATTGCCATAATATTCATGTGAGTATCCATATTGCAACAACACGGCGAAGATTGTTAGAAACAACTACTTATAATTTAAATCCAGCGTTATTCGCAAACTTTCATATAATCCATGGCCGCGAAACTTGAGTGAGATATAGCAAAGTTATCGCGGAGGAATATGTGCATTTAATTGAACTATGCAGAATATATTATAATCCGATAATCCTCGAGACACGTTTCAAAGTTACAATGTGACAAGCTTCTGAAGATAAATTATGTCATATAATACGATACGTGCCAGACTCCAATTATGAATAGATTAATGATATTTAATGAAAATTTAGATTTTAATTTAGAATTTAAACAGAATGTGGTCATAAATTTTCTAGATAAATTCAAGTGGTCGCATCGACCATTCAAGAGAGTGGTAGTAAGAAAGTGGCACTTAACCCCTTTTGTATGTCGTTGTTAACCCACCTTTATTGCTGAAACCGACTGAAAATATCAACATTTCAGCGTGAAAATATCATTTTTATCAATTTATAAAAAAAATGTTGCGCATTAAAATAGCTCGAGTGATAAAAAACGAGGGGATATTTTCGCGAAGATTACCGAGAAGAATAAGCCAGATTTATTTGGAGTTGTTAACTTCGTGACACTTCCATTAAGTTCAATTTCGTTGAAATAAGCATTCCACGGTATGGTCGGTGGCTGTGTAAAATTTAGCGATAGGATCGGCAAATACTTGGGCGCGAAAAAGAAATACGCGCAAAAAATTTAACGCGTTTCAGGTCAAAACCGTCTGAGGGAGGAGCGAGAGCCGGGAACGGGGGAGATGTTAATTCAAGCCCTGGAAAAATATTTTATGGACCATGATGAAAAAAATACTACGGTGTACTGCGTCAAAAGGACTCTCAGAGATTTGAGGCAAAAAAATCAACATTTGATTAAAGCGGTGGAATCGGTTTAGTAAAAAAAAAAAGCTGCGGATATCGATACGTTCGCTCACTTTGGCAAATTGAAACGCGATTGTTGATGAAGAGCGAGTAGACCGTCGGTAAATTTGTCGAGACGGATACTCTTGAAAACGTCTACGTTCATCCAGCCGGAAAATGGAACGGGTCAAAGAAAAATTGACGTGCCATACAATGTGTAGGATCAACTATGTAACTGTAATATGTAGTCGAGGAATAACTTCAAATAATCAAGCGCCGAAACGTTTCAGTAACACATTTATCTAGAATTTGAAAAATAAGAGGTTTTCTCGACCTATTTTATAGAAGCCAAGTGATTTGCAGCTCAGATTTTTTTAAATATAAATCAGTATAATGTTAATAATTTTACATAATTAAAAAATGTTTCAGTTTTAGTTAATGTCAATTTAATGCCACTTCTAAGCTAAATCTATTTCTACTTCTAGATTTAAAATGAAGAAAGATTAAAAATCCGATCTCAAAGTCACTCTCTCAAGTGTGTAAAAGCAAATAGTGACATATGAGTATGATTGATATATGTCATGAGAGACTGCAAATTTTTATGGAAAACATGTTATGTTAAAAAAAATCAATCCACAAATACATCAGGTGAATACTGGTTATATCAAGAAAAGCAAAAAAATATTTTCATCCCACTCCATGTTTTATTTTATCAGCTTAGTGAGGTGACAGTGGAATTCATTTTCAGGGGATTTGGTATACAAAGTAATTTTTTCATTAAAATTGTTATTTATTTTCACATTAGAGCTTCTAGATAGGCAAATGTAAATTATTTTCGAGATTTATTTCATAAGTTTTAAACCTAATTTTTGTCTGTTTGATGTTATATTAATTTATTAAATTAAGATAAATTTGTACAACCAATACACAAAATATAAGAAAACCCAGAACATGAGGATTCGCGTAATAAATAATATATTTTGATAAAACGGTGTTAAAAGCTCCAAATTAAAAAAAAATTCACAATTTCATGGGGGAAGTCTTTTCTCGAGCAAGTTGACCATGTAAAAAAATCTATTTTCTTTTCCTATTTTCTGAAACAGACAAATTATAGCTTAATTATATCTTAAGGCAGAGGTTCAAGGATATATTTCTAATAAAATTCGTGTATTACATTACCTGCGAACATGATTTTCGTATCTATGCTTTCATTGCTAGTCTATAAGCTCCCTTTGTAAATTTAACCCTTTATAGGGTAAAGGCTGAAATTGGTTAATATATAATATTAACCAGTCGCTTTATGGTTTATATTTCCATTAGCGCCAATAGAAATGTCAAACTTAGTAACGTAATATTTTCTCGAGAACGCTCTTTGGTTGATTTATTGTTCATTTACTGTGTTGTGTCAATAACAGTAAAAAATAAAAAAAAAACAAAATTATTAATTTGCCCTATAAAGGGTTAAAGGCATAGATTCGATTTTCATATCAAATGGGGTTAAGAAAATTTTTAAATTTTCGTCACGCAATATGGAAATATTACAATTATCGAAAGCTTCAATTAAATTAAGGCATTTGATAGGATTTTGAATTTTAAAAACATTCTGTAATCCAATTACTTTCTCCTTTTAGGATCTAATTTATTTAATTGTATTGTACCATTGTTCGTCGTATTATTCAGATATATCATTGCCATTTTCATTCAGAAAAATCTGAATCAGACTCAGCCATCGAATTTTTAATATGTCTATTGAATATGCGAATTAAAAAAAAAGCATTGGATTGCAAAGGGTTAAAATAACATCTCAATTTTCAAATGTCAACGATATCAGCATCACGTAAATTTAATAGTCCAATTCCAAGCAACCGTCAAAAAGGTGTTAAGTCAAGTTCAACGATTGCCAAAAGAAGATCAAGCGACTTTCCATTAAAAACGGGGATTCAATTTCAGATATAAATATCGCGAATAAAATTTATAACCGGAAAAAAAATTGCAAAATAATGTGTTCCCGAAATAGAACGTGCAGGATTAAATGGGGTCGTTGCAGTGATAACAAAAGCGGGACACGTCCCTGTTCGCCGGCGTCCGGGAACGATAATTATTTGGCGCGGAAAAACTTCTGCCGAATTTCCATCCGAGTATTTGCACGTCTTTCGCCAAAAAAAAAATATTATAAACAGACGGAGCGGAAACCATGGGCGGCCAACATTCGGTTATGTCGTAATGTAAATTCAGTGCCGTGGCGGGTAGATTTTATATGCCAGTTTATGCATTATTAACGAAGGGGTGGCGGGAAACGTCATTCGCGAATTGACATTACGTCCGGGCCACACTTGACACGATGGCTGCTGTAATACAGGTCCGTGCAGAAGTTATGACCGGGACCCTCAAAATTTATTGGACACCATAAAAAAATGTACGGTCCATCGATTTTCGGTAGAAAACGGGTCAACAGAACTCTGGACATATTTTTTATATTAATTAAACTGTCATACTTTTAAAATTTACATATATATTTTCATTTAATAATAATAAATTATGTATATAACTGACAACTACCATGGGAATGAAAATTACGAGTAAAAATACTCATAATATCAGATAAGACACTATGTCGATCTAGGTAAAGTAGAAATGGCTGACTCGAGATTAATATGTCTTAAACTAAACCGCTAATAATTGATAGTAGAAGTAATTAGCTATTCAAATGAAGGAATTCATTTATCATGGGTCGTATCCTTTGAATAGCCGCGTCTTAGAGAGACAAATGTGAAGTCTAAGATGTAAAAAACTTTACAATTATTAAAAACATTTAGTGGAAAGCCTGTAAAAATGTTCGCGATCATCAAAGTATGATTGGTTCCTATTAAATTATATTTTCCGGAAAATTTTTCACGAAAATGTAACATAATGTACACATAATTTTCTTTTCAAACAATAATTAGTTCTGGAAAAACATGTAAATAGATACTTTGTAATTTAATGCGCATGAAAAAAATCGAAGAATGGTTTCAGATATGAAAACCAGATACGAACAATGTGTTATTTTCAAATAAAATTGCTGAAACGCTATTAAAAATATATTTAAAAAATTCTAAATATTTTATTTTCCGAATTAATTGCTAGATTTACATGATAGATAGATTTATTTTTTTGATGCGTAATAAAACGCAATAGCGCTTATTTTTAATGCCATATTTTTATACATATTTATACCTCGACTTTTATAGTGCAAAAGTTTCAAATATCACCGTGTAAATTGACAAATATATGAAAAAGGGGATATGTTATTTTTAACGCACACTACACAGCAGTATTAATTTTTTTATTCAGAGAATCCATACAAATCGAGGGTGTAAAATCTATAAATATACATTTCACAGATTTGAAATAAAAAAAATATTATTTAACCGTATAAAAAATATAATTGGTTTCGTTTTATAAGCCATGTCATTTCAAAACCGAATAAAAAGAAAATTAGGTGCACTACTTTATGATGTAATCCTCCATATAACACGGGTATTGGTTTCATAACGTTATGGAATGTACTTAACCTATATAAACCATGACTACGATTTTTTTATAAACTATTGCATAATCCATTATTAAAAATATAACAACTGCTAATATTTTCAGTAATTTATTTGCTAAATATTTATCCATATCCTATAATAAAAATAATATAAATTCAATTGAGCTCGTGTTATACTAGGGAATATACTGTAAGGGTATGTAATATGATAAAGTGAAACCCTATTGTGGAGTTTTTCTTCGAGTCGTCCGTCGAAAATATAAACGCGAATTGAAGGAAAATTTCGTCAAATACTGAAAATATAATAAAATTAATCAAATAATATTTTCTATGAACATATTTATTAGAATTTAGAAGATATTCATTTTCGCATGCTGTTTATTGCAATAAAAATGATGTTTGATATTAATGGTATAGAAAATATTAATTCATTTGGAAAACTCCATTAAATTCATTGTGGTAAATATATATTTGAATTAAATCAGACTGAAGGAAAATGTAATATCACAAAAATGTACGGCAGACTCGAGTACGTGGAAAATAAAAACGGTTAACCCTGCGGGTAATACGACATCGATATCGATGGTAAATATTTAATTCCATATTAGATTCGGGCATGTCAAAATAATTTCTTGAAGAGCCAAAAGTAGCTTATACTCGGAAATAATAAATCGAATTGGAAAAAAATAATCCGCGAGAGTACATATACGCACGACAGAAGAAAAAAATGCAAAAGAAACGCGCAACATTTCGGGATGATTAACAAAATTAAATTTATAGAGGCAGCGGTTCGTGAGATTGAACTTTGACGGTAAAATGTCACGCAAATTTGCACTTTCCAACTTGAACCGCTTTGTAAGAAATAAATTCACCGCCAGACTTCCAATTTTGTTCTAGGTCACACTGCACGCCCAGATGTATACGATTACATCGCGAATTAAATAAAGTACAGCCGAAACACGCAGGATTCACAATAAAAGCAAAACCGTGTCAGAACATTTAATAAACAAACACACACAAAAATATCAAGGAAAAACTACACACAACACTCTCACGGAAAGTGGCAGCCGCCTTTGATGTTTGTTACAGAATGGAAATTTCTTTTTTGTATCAAATGTCATTACGCGGAACATTTTTTTCTGGCACAGCATCAGCGCAGGGGGTTGTTAAAAATTTAATATGAATTGAAGCCGTCGTAAAAGTAGCGGAGAAATATTAAATTTCGAGAAAATGGCAGAATGCTGTATGAAATTGCGGAAAGTGTAGTGGGGCCCCTGGTGGAAATCGTGTTGTATCTCCAACAGGTGAACACATTACGGCAATAATGTGTTTTACTTATTTTAATATATACCACGATGGCTGCAAAAATGCAGCGAAATTGTTTTTGCATTTTAAATTCGCTGAATATTATTAAGACTGACAGTTAACACAAATTTAGCTTTTAAATGAGTTAAGCTAACACGTAATAGGAACACAAATGCAATTTTCCATGGTAAATAACGAAATATACAAATTAATAATTTACTTTATTAATAAAAATAAGCGGAATTAATTATATTTATTGTTTAAAGTTCATCTATGCTGATGATTAAATTAATAATAATTTAAAATGGATTTTGGCTATCATATATATTGCTAAATATTAAAACTAGTGATAATCAATTAGAGTAATGTCTTGTGAATAAAGTGGATAGGTTCGAATTTATTTTACAAATAATCATTACCGCAATTGCGAAAATAATAAAAACAATAATATTCGATTCTGTTAGCACGGGTGCGATGTTTTTCTCGCTCGCATCCGGTACGATATGCCAAATGCAAGTTTAAAGTACGAGTGACACATGCTGCGAGAACTCAGTCAACGGGGTGAGCCAAGTCTGCGGCGAGACATCGCCGAGTTTTCTTGTCATTTACGCGTTATATTGATTAGTTTTTTCATTATTATTTGATTAGGCAATTATTTGTTTAGAAAGTTAAGATTTTGATGAAGAACTCATCAATATCTTGACTTGAAATGCTTGGGGTCTATTTTCTATTATAAATAGATACCTTCGGACGACGCGGTTGTTTTCGAGCCGCCATAACGGATCGGTTAAATATAATTTATTTTTATTAAAAATCTAACAGTCTAATATAGCCTAGAGCAGTGGTTCTTAACCTTGTTGGAGGTACTGAACCCCACCAGTTTCATTTGAGCGTTCACCGAACCATTAATCGAAAAAATTATCATTTTTCATAATATGAAAAAATAAGTCGGGTGTGTGTTTTGACCTCCACCGAGCCCGGGAGACGGACTCACCGAACCCCTGGGGTTCGATTGAACCCAGGTTAAGAACCACTGGCCTAGAGAGTGGAAAAGGTATAAGAATGAATTAACTACTAAAATGTTTTCATATTATCCTTTAGTACAAAAATTATACTGTCCTGGAAGAAGATTTACTTTTTATTATAAAAAACTCAGTAAAATCAATTAAAAAAAAAGAGTATTTCTAGATGATTATATTTCTCAAGAAATATATGCTATATTAATAAAGGAATATATTATAATGCAATTAATATTCCCTGAAGCATGTTTGGTATTTAAATGATTTCTCTCCGGAAAATTAGTTGTATTAAAATAGGAAATTGTGTAGGAAAATTTCTACTTCAAAATAAATATCCAATTTTGGTTATTTCTTCATTATCTAAATACGTATTTGAACACGAAAAAACCCAGATAATATAAATAAATGATCAACGAACGAAGGAATTTGATAACAAATTCCAAAGAAATTTTCAAACATGGATATTTCATATTTCATATCAAGGTTACGTTTAAATCACAATACTTTTGGAACCATAATTAACAATTTCAAATGAATATATTATAAAACCAAACATTAATCATGAAAAAAACAATTATATTTCCATCAATCTAATACATATAAATTAGCATGAAAAATTCGTATTGTTCTGATTATGAAACTTTAATATGTCTGATTATATAAAAGTTTAATAAATTCTGAATTTAAATAGGTTTTTTCAGGAGCTCGGAGTCATGCACGTATAAAGTTAAATTTGATAAATTATATAATTACTTTTTAGCATGTGCAGATTAATCTGAATACATTAGTTGCAAATAAAAACATATTTTTCCACGTAAACTCAAAGCACTCAAAAATTAATTATCCAATTTATTTTTCTCGGCACAACGCAAGAATAAATAAAAAGCATCAGAGCGTTTAAGAGATAAAACGATAATTACCACAAAGCCATCCGCCGAATATTTCAATTAAAAATTGGCCACGACAAATATTTAATTTTCAAAATTTAATTTACTTACATTCCACCGTGCCTTATCAACTCCCCGTGGGGTTTATAGAATTTGACTACGTTATCAGAGCCATGGAGCAAAGGTATGCTCAGAGCGTGGCTCTTTGGGTCTTTAAGGTCCTCATTAGTACTTTGTATTCATTAAGCTACTATACATACTTTGTACAGCGCGAGCTTAGGTGTAATATAGCCACGTCAATGTTGAAGCTTGCGAGAACGTGCTTTCAACTTTTTTTTATTTATTTTCCGCAATGTTTATATAACAACGAATTGTAAATTTATAAAAAAATATATACACATTTGTCACGCGTATTGTATTTTTTATCAATACAACAGGAGATCAAAGCTATACGAAATGTAACATAAATTATCTCCATTGTTAATATTACATAACACAATTTTTATATATAAAATATATCACATATTTTCGAGAAAAAGTATATGATTAAATAATTATTGATCGATATGCACTATTTACTGCGGCATTGTGATGCAATTTATCAATTATCAACACTCGATGCGTTTCGTGAACCAAAAATTCGATATACGTCGTAACGTATATCGAATTGAATCAATGTGACATAGCGAACAAATCGAATACTGCAATACAATTGCAATTAAACATGATAATTTTTCGATTTTTATTATTTTAGGTATAAAAACGGTATTTATCTTATGCTTGGACACATTCAATCGCAAGTCACAGCCGAGAGAACAATTCTAGAAGATCTAAATAAATCATTATGTACTTCAGGGTGAGTGCAGAATGATATTTTAATACAAAATTCCGATATTCTGTTATATAATCTAGTTAATATTTTCAGGGCGCGTTATTTGTTGCTTTGGTGGCTGTAGCCGTGGCATGGCCATCTGAACATGGACATGAATCATCTGGACACGGTCATGCAACATCACACCAGTCCATTTCTAGACACGATGGACCATCGCATGGATATACTGCTCCCGAACATGGAAAGGATGGACACGGACACGGACATTATTACGACGAACATGTAAGCAATATGCAAAATATGCGAATCTAAACATATATTTAAATGAATTATGTATATAGGCTCATCCCGCTTATAAATTCGCGTATGGCGTTGCTGATCACCACACCGGAGATAAGAAAAGTCAATGGGAACACAGAGATGGAGACGTAGTCAAAGGAGAGTATCAACTCTTGGAATCTGATGGCTCAATCAGGACTGTGCATTACACCGCAGACAAACACGGGTTTGTAATAATTTGTATTTCAGATAAATTTGAATATTTGGGTGATTTATTTGTCATATATTCATTTTCAGATTCAATGCTGAGGTCCATCGCACTGAAAACGCGCACCCACACGTACAACATAAGCATTAATTTCGATAAAACTTGCAATGTACATATTATATAATTAAAAATAAATTTATATTGTTACTCTTTAACTAGAATTGTATTTATTACAATTAATCAAAAACAATCGTTAGATATATATTTGCAAGAAAATGATATTTTCCATTGTTTTTTTTAAAGATTCATTAAAAGAAGCTAAACAATTGTGAATATCTCCTCTGGATTCAGTGCTTCAGTAAGTGTAAGAACTAACAAGTACTTATTATAACTAAAATTGTTTAAGAAGTTTATGGTTTTTTTAATTTACTTTATAGCATTTGCATTTGTAGTTGAATTCTATGAATTAATTCGGTTTATGCAAAAAGGTATTTCATCAGGGCCTTCTTTTACCAATTGTTAATATGCATGAAGGTTTCATTAATATTTTTGAGTGTCAAAGTTCTTATTCCTGACTTTCAATGTGTATTTCAATTAAATATTCTTACTCAATTAGGTATTCATTTGACAAAGGTACAGAGTGAGGTTCAATCAATCATTAACACCTTCGTTACTTCCAAGTTTATTCGTCAGGCTAATTATTTCATCTGCGATAGTTTCCGAAGTTTCACAAAACTTCACTCATCATTTGTGGGCATAATTGTTTCCATGCACCTTTTATTGTGGACTGTTTTATTTCGGATCACAATTCAATAATATTGTCTATTGCGTTAGTTCTTTCAAAAATCCCCTAAAACAGTTTTCACAACATTATTTTTTTATTTTTAAATGAATAATAATTTTATATTGATATTCATTGTTCTAAGTCTAATTTTCATATCTAGAACAAATCTATCATTCTGTGCTTAAAACTATTTTTGAAGCAGAATGATATACAGTAGAACCTCGATTATCCGGACTAATTGGGGATGAAGGTAGTCCGGGATAAGGACAAATCCGGATAATCGAAAAAAATCATAATTGACAGGAAAAGACGATTATATTCAGTATGAATATTTTTTTTTAGTCAGTTTTATAAAATAATAGCTTCAATGGTAAATTATTTTTTATTAAAAAAAAACAATTATCGATTTTTGCTTAAAACTAGCTTTTCCTTTTGAAGCTGCTAAATCGCGAATACTTTGAAAACATATAAGTTGTCCTGAATCACACTCTTCTTGACTCTCAAACCACTTCATCACGACATCTAAGCTTACTGAAAAGCTTCCGGAAAGATGTGTTTGGACCATTCATCAGGCTTTTTTTTCACAGTGATCATATTCAACCGGAGGAAGACTGTTGATATTTTTAAAGCATCTAAGGTTCTTTGAATTCCCAAATGACAAACAGTCATCTCACAAACATCTAACCTACAACCCACTGTGACTTGCAAGCCACTGTTACCTACAAGCCACTGGTACCTACGAGCCATTGGTACCTACAAGCCACTGTCAACTACAAGCCACTATCACCTACAAGCCACTGTCACCTACAAGCCATTGGTACCTACAAGCCACTGTCACCTACAAGCCATTGGTACCTACAAGCCACTGTCACCTACAAGCCATTGGTACCTACAAGCCACTGTTACTTACAAGCCATTGTTACCTACAAGCCATTGGTACCTACAAAATACTAGTACCGGCCACTGTTGCCCACCGGCCATTGGTGCCTACAGAAGCCACGTCCACGTCAGGAAACCAACCCCGTCGTCCGGGCTCTATTTTTATAAGGAAAAATAGACCCCAAGCATTTCAACTCAAGATATTGCGAAGAATTCATCAATATCTTAACTTAAATTGCTTGGGGTTTCTGAGAAACCCCCTTCGGACGACGCGATTTTTTTCGAGCCGTCGAGACGGATGGGTTAAGAACACTCATTATCCACCTCTACTGTATTTATAAGACTATGCACTTAAAAATCCGTAGAAGGAATACGTATATATAAATAAAAAAAGATGATATTACGAGTTTTTTCCGTGTAATGTAACTAATCTATTACTTTTATATATTCAAGGCAGTTTATATTACGTAATATATAAGCAAAAGGTGTATTAAATTACATTATTTCATATTAAACAACATGAATATATATTGATCATAGTTTAATAAATCTCTATACATTATTATAATTTATGTTATTAATATAGCAACATTATGGGATAAAGGAATCGGCCTCGTACAAATTCAGCATTCATTCAATTTGCTCAATAGATTTTCTATTGTTGTCCCATTTCTCTTTGGTGATTGCATCTATTTAGGGGGGAGGCGAATAAAAACGGGTGATAAATTTCGGTAAAATAGCAAAGCCCAACATAAAAGAAATCGCCACGACCAAACATTTTTGCTTCCCGGTCCCCGGGAACTCGTCCCTTTAACCTTTGCAAGATAAATGATTCGGTTTGCAGAGGTAAAATAGCAACCTTTTGTCGGTATACTACTGCGATTGCAATTACCGCGTTTGCAAGCAGAAATTTTGCAGACGATCATTATTAGCATCCCCTCTGGGCGAACACGTAATCCCGCAGCCCTAAACGGGATTATGCAACTGTCACCTGAATTGCCAAGCGTCCGCCACCTGAGTTATATGGAAGGGGAGGACCATTAAATCTGTGCGGGCACAGGTTTATAGTGAACGTGTTATGTGGAAAACCATTCGCATGACGAATTGCTAGGCAAAAAAAGAATAAAGCACGTATGACGCAGTGCATATATTAAATATTGATTGATCATCAAAATTATCATACATAATATTCGTTATTGTATTTTCGGAATCATATAAAATATATCCGGCATTTCTTTTTAATCAACAGGCAGTCTATTGCGGGGACGATATTTTTTTTATGAACAGAATGAAAATTTTACCTCTACTGTGTTTATTCAAATAAAAGGGGATGAGCCGCGATGATACCGAGCTCGGAAAACCTGTGAGAAAAATTGAATCTCGCACTTGAATGCAATTCAATTTGCAGAAAACAAAGAGATTCGTATTACTCCCATTCATACAGATGCGATCTAATATAATCGCAATGCGATTTTTTTCATAATGAGATTTTTATCCGCCGCAAAGAATTTCGGGTAATAAATATCTAAGATTAAGGAATAATTTAATCAAGCAATTTATCAAAGGGGTGTGTGATACATAAAAAAAAATAGATTTGCACTGAGTAAATTTTTTGATTGATGCTGGTATTACACCGGGGTCGCATTTGTCAATGTTTTGGCTTTTACATGTTCCGTCTGTAGTAGGAAATAAATGCAAGTCACGAGTGACAAATGGAGGAAACGGAGAATGAGGAATTTCGCCACATTTCTACCGTATTCATTGTCAAATGTAGGATGAAAAGGATTACGCTCTCTGAGGAAAATCATACAAATATAAAGGACAGATATACATTTTAATATTTCAGTAAGCATCCCAAGATTACGCATTTTAATATCAATGAGTAATTATATAATAATAAATATAATAATGTGAGAAACAGTAATGATTTTTAATCTCTCTTGCAATTTGCAGTTTGAATATATGGTGATCCATTCATTGTCAACTTAGTTTAATAATTCAGAACCATATTGAGAGGGAGATATTAATTATGTTTGAGTTTAGAATCCATCTTATTCCGGCAACGTTGCTATTAATAATGACTTTGTCGACAAAACGGTCATAAAGCAAATATTCAAAGTAGTTTTCTTAATTGCTATTGTAATTATCTTCACACGATGCAGAATATTAAAACCTTTCACAAACCACCGGAATTTAAATCTAGGTTATTCTATCATTTCCAAATATTAAAATTAAAAATAATAATTACATACAAAATAGTCACAGTAATTGTTTTTAAAAAAATAACAATTAACAATAAAGATTAATTTAATTACAACAATGTCTCCAGCGTCAAATAATTTCGCGATTTCCTCGAATCTTTCGCGAATTGGTTCGGGACAGGGCGATGATGGATGAATGGCATAACAGAAAGATTCCAAAGCGCCATTCATCCATATATAGAATTAGATAGAGATTCCAAAGATCTCTCACACAAGAATTCCCCCCAGTGTCAAATCACGTCACTGGTTAATTTTAATATTATTTCAGTTTGATTAAAATTGATATTATTTGTTTTATAATTATTTATTCAACGAAGAATAGATGGTATTAGACTAATTATTTCCAACGCGCCAAACTACCTACATAAATATTTTTATAAAACTGAGGAGGTAATGGATCTCTTCCACATACCCTCTGGTCAGTGTTATAAAGAATTCACTGAATTCATAGTTTTCGTCGGACACTATCCGACTACTAACTTAGCTCACTAGCGGTTAACTTACATTATCTTAAAAATATGCATGTTACCTACAAGTCAAAACATTGGTTAATGTATGTTGATATTAACTAAGTCGTGACGATGGGGTCTATTTGGGACCCCAAGTTTTTTCTTATTTTTCTCGAATAACTCTTAACAATAATATAAAAAAATCTTAAAGGTCACAAACTTTTTGTATTTGTTTAAAAACATCTAAAGAATAAATAGTCATGGAAGTTTATTGTCGGCAATGAGGCATATCATGAATAACTATTTTTGGTTATCAAAAAAAGTCAAGATATTGTTGAAGAATTCACCAATATCTTGAGTTGAAATGCTTGGAGTCTCTGATAGACCCCCTTCGGACGACTTGGCTGTTTTCGAACCACCGTGACAGATGGGTTAATAAAAATTGCATAATAGTGAGTTTAAGACAAACTAGATTATCTTTAGAAGTTTAAACATGATTCTTTCTCTTGATACTTTAAAAATTGTTAAGGCATTGAGGCCCTTGAAGTCTGCTTATCGTTTCAAGGTCATATTTAAATCTTCGTATTTTCATTTTCGTTTATGTTATTTCGAAAGTGAAGCTTTTGTTCTAGAGTTTCATTTTAATAACGTTTTGTTGTTCATTTTCAAAGGACTATTACATAAATTAATAAATATAAGGACTCACTTTGAAGAGATCTTATACCATTCGTAACTCAACGTTGATGTTGAAATTTTAATTCAGGCATTACCAATATATCAGCAGATTTTTAATTACTATATTTAAAATAAAAAAAAACGACTTAGTTGCTTAATGGCGAGGATTAAATGGATGCATAATAAAAGCTTTAATACCCTTTACTATCTATCTGTCGTTAAAAGCTTAGCCACGTCAGACATATTTAGAAAATGTCCATATATCATCAATTTTTATTATAATATTATTATCTTGGACATTTAATATAATTGAATTAGAATATACTCTTTCTCATGGTATTTAAAATATTCTTAATGAGATTACGTGTGATTCCAGAAATTATTTGGCACTGAATAAAACACAACAATATTACATTAATATATTCAATCATTGATATGCTTATTAATTTTATAAAAAATGGTTAAAACATACATGACGTAATATGCGAGTTTTAAAAATTGTTTGAGGGCTTTTGAGGACTTTTTAAAATAAATTTGGTTAATATTCATTAGTATTTTGTATTTGATTGATATAAAATAATTCAAATTTATCCCCGAATTACATCTACCCGGCTTGATTACGTCGAAGTTTTAGGATATTTCCCACGAGCTTTAATCAAATTTCATTATCTTCACGGCATATAACTTTAGGGATCAAAATAAACTAATTATCACGGATCAAATATGTTATACAAAAGTGTTCCTGGCCGATGCCACTGTAAAAGATAGACCTTTGATATTCAAACGGCCTCAATGGAAATTATTCCGAGTAGTCAATTAAATTTGAATGGGACCCATGAAACACTGGCCATGAATAGGGCCACTGTGCGAATATATTATTTTATGCGACTTAAATCTCATCTGAAAAACGCTGAGAAAACAAATTCGGGATTATCTTGCGGGATAAAGAAAATACATTCTGTTTCACTTCGTAAGCGGTGCTACCGTTTTTTTTTATTTTATTTATTTTATCTTTATTCGGGGAATTTTTAGGTGAGGATTACCTAATGGAACAGTGGCATAAGCATGACATTTAGTACGGCCAGTGGGGATCAAAGCTCTCTACTTGGCTTATCCGAAATCTGACGGGCGATAGGGATCAATTATTCGTACGACGTGACGGATTATAATTACAACGAGTCCGGTAATAAATCATAAATCCGGAAAAAGGATCGTTTTGACGTGACATCTCGTGAATATGTTAAGCGAGATTAATTTTTTAAATAAAATAAAAATAATAATAATTGGATAGATAATACGGATTGTGGTTTTAGGGGTGTATTGAAAGCTCTCGTGGATGATGTGACAATGGCAGTTTGATACCCCCAGGTCCTAGTAGTTGGATGAATTGTCCTCGAAATTGTGAAATGTGAAGCAGGGCTGAATAAATAAGATTCTGTTCATTGAAAGTTACTCAAGGGTTTGAAGTACATAAGGTACATGAAAATCCAATATTCGACAATGTTATATAGAGAAGTCGCAGATATCAAATAAAACATACTTCCAGAGCATAATAGAGTATCGATTGCGTTTTAACCCTTTCGATACGTTCCAATAATAAATACGTTTATACAAAAATTAAGGGTTTAATCTACATATACCAATGAAAATAATTGAAACAAGAGTATCGGATAAAATAATTGTACTAATTGTTAACGTTGCCATAATAATGATCGGATTAATTCGAAATATTCGATTACAAGAAGCCTTGTTATTGCGTATAACGAAGAAAATTTGAAAAACAAATTCCCGGATGGAATTTTAATTTGAAAGATATTTTTCGTAATAAAGGACTGGAATTTCTTGAAAAAAAACCCTGCTTTAATTTTACACATAATAAATGAATATAATTTATACAGATAGCGTAATTAAAATGTTGCTGTGTGCGATTTTTAACAGCCCAATATTTTTTCTAATATTATGATGATGAAGAAAATAAAAATAATCGGAAAATTAAGCACGCAGAACAAAATGTGAAAAAATATAAAGCAGCTCGCCATATAAAATTTTTAGAAAGAGCGAATATAAAGAGTTTTAATTGGCATGAAGCAGGAGTAAAAGATTGTAAAGTGCTGGTTAATTACCAGGCGGTAAAACTTTTTTTTTCACTTTTACTAGAATTAATTAAAGCCGGCTATTCATTGCGGTCTAAGAGAAAATAAGATTTTAATATGTAATTTGATTAAAAAATGCGTATTTTAATTTTGATAATGCTGTCTCGAAAATGTTCGTATAAAATAATTTCTCTGAAAAAAAATATGTTAAACGTGAAAGTTATGATGGTACATGTACAAAATTCTGGAAACAAGCAGAATTACTCTAATTAACGATGTACAAAATTTGGCATGTATTAAAAATAATTATATAAATAATTGCGTATAAAATCAATTACAATTTCATATATTAATATATTCAAATACGGAATGAGATATTCCTTGGTAAAAACGTTGGCTGTCCGAGAGAGCTGGTGGCTGAAAGTTATCTGACGCTAAGCTAATGCCACGGTTAGGTAAAATTATAATTTAAATTTTAAATTGGAGGATGCATCCGGCTACCATGATATCCATATGAATATTTCATGACCACCGTGATGAAGATCGATGGCGTATTTTCATCATGATGAATTGCGCTAATATTGATTTCATGCAAATCAAATTTAACCTTCTCCACTTCATGGGCCAGACGTATTGGCCCGAAAGATATTTTAGCAAACAACTTGAAACAAGTTTTTTTTATTTCATTTAAAAAAAAAATATCAGATCAAACTCTATAGATGTTTTTTATTATTTTTTCTAATAAAAATCATTTTTAATAAATTTGTAAAAAAATATAATGAGAGTAACTCATAGATTCAACTAAATGTCGATTCAACAGAGTCGAAAGGGTTAACATATGGAAAATTCTATTATGAGATATGCATTTATTTAACTCACTGAATAACATTTAAAAATTCGGCTGAAACTCTAGATGATTCATTCATGAAAATTTACATACGTACATAACAAAGACAAAGGCTTGAAAAAGGTTAGAAAAGAACACGTTCCGGAAAACCGGAGGGTCGATGCAGCAAGTCCCATCCCCCACTCCCCTGCATTCAGGCGTTCCGCTCCATTCCCCGACATTCAGATGTAAGTACTTCCATTCATAAATCTCACAGCAAACAAAGCTTTACTCCAATAACTCCTTCCTTCCGTTTTGATCCTCCGGCTATAACGATAATTATTCCTGACATTAATAATCAACAAGTCAATAACATGCAAATTCCCATGGACTTGTACATAAGAAGCGGCAAGGAAAACGTATTTCCGATTATCCGGCTGGATGATCCGCTCTGTAAATTTACACGTTTTTCATTTTGAATTTGCCCTATATACACAACGCACAGGATGATCCGCGAATATATACTTATAATTTTTTTTTTATATGCTGACAATATAAAACTAAGATTGGTTAGCGGTAAGCTTGATTGATTGTGTGTCAATGCGAGGCGATGCCCGTCTCATTCCCTGTGATTTGTGGTCCAGTAGATAAACTCGATTTTTTCCCGACAGTACCTGTGCAATTGGGTCAAAAATACACGTGCATAAATAAATATAAAATTTATTTGAATTACTCGTTGATTTTATTATATTATTTATTGTATTTGTGATAATAATTTTTATACACGATTCGACGCTTCGCCAATTTATTGGGATAATCATTAAACGAAAGTTCCGATGAAATAATTTCCTCCCGGATTTTAATTCAAATCATACATAATTGAATAGAAAAGTTTTCTTTTGTGCTTTTATTTCATCTTGCGATATTATAAATATAATAAATATGGAGCTTTTTAAATAATTTCGGTAAGCTGACGGAACCTTCTTGTTTCCGTGCCTTTCCCGTTAACGGAAGTTGGCAATCATATCTGTTTCTACATCGAACAAAGAGGTCGTACTTCTTCTAAATCGATGCCGACGCTTCTTTAGACGGAACGACTTTCGTTTTAATAACCATGTTTCGGGATGTCGCATTACATGATATAAACGACAATTTCACTTGAATGTTTATTACTCTAACCCAGTGGTGGCAAACCTTTCACATACAATGCGTCGATTCTTTAACATACGATTTCAGATGCGCCATATATTTTCTATCTTCTTACGTTCATGTTTGGGGTTGAAAAATAGAGATAGGGGTAGGATCTGTTTTCATTCGGTTCCATTTTCCAACCAGTGTTATGGCTTGTAGGTACCATGCATATTATTTTGATAATGTAAGTTAACCGCGATTGAGCTAAGTTAGTAATCGGATAGTGTCCGATGAATTCAGAGAATTCTATATGACACTGGCATGGGGATATGTGGAAGAGATCCATTACTTCCGCATGTTTTATAAAAATATTTATTTAGGTAGTTTGGCGCGTTGGAATTAATTAATTTAATGCCATTTATAATATTAAAGTTAACCAGTGCCGGGGTTTGACACTGGGGGTAATATTAGGATGAGAGACTTATTCCCTTTACATCTTTAGAATCTTTATATGAGTGAATGGTGTTTTAGAATCTCTTTGTTATGCTATCCATCCATCGTAGTCAAATAAATAAATAAAAATTAAATTTGTAAAATACTAGGAATCTCAATTACGTTTAATTCACTGAGGGAATATATTAGAACAAATCATTAAAACGACTTTCAGATGACATTTGCAATAACTTGATTTTTTTTTAAAGACATTTGGTCCAATTGATATTATCCACGGCGCAATTCTCTTCTAATTTTCTAACCGACATGTACAGTTTTAATTTAATTTTATATTAATTTATGCTATTTACTAAGATGAGAAATAAATTATTCGTGCATAATAGTATCGAATTTATATCATAGAGATGGCTAGTAATATCAACTAAAAATACTGAATAAAAATACTAATAGCCATATAATAATAAGCTTCTTTCATAGGGTAATTCATTTGCCCTCTAGAAAACCTGAAGTAGTGAAGCTGACAATATTCCATGAATTCTCGCCTGTTTAATGCTCTTACTCTAATTTTATTCACAAATTTCGCAACAGGTAACATATTTTTTTACCAAACAGTGTCTCTTGTTTTATAATGCAATGATATTTGAAACAGGACGAAAATTTTAATCAAAGTTGTGGATTACTATAAAGTACGCGTCTGTGCATCTCGAATGCAATTGTGTGTTTAGTTTTACGCCGTAAGGAAGGACGAAGAACTAGAATGACATGGTGATATTCTGTAGGTCTCAGCTACTAAGATGGACAGACTACGTCGAACGAATGGGAAAGAGCTGTAGCGAGAAATGACCAACTAGATGGATTCACAGTTCAAGAGATCAGAAAGTTGGATACGGAAAGGTGGTAATATTTCATTAGAGAAGGTGTAGAACGAGGTTCAGATTGAGAGGAATTGTCTCCGCCGGAGAATGCTAATGAAGAAACCCACATTCCAATCTGAGATGTAGTTTTGAAGAAGAATAAAGATACACATCAGAGGCTATCGTGTAAATAAAAAAGTTGACATAAAAAAATGCGTGATTAGTGTGGAATTAAAAATCTCTGAAATATTTCCGTGATTAAACTTTCCATACAATTTTTCAACGTCAAGAAATTTAAAACCATTATATATTATCCAATAATTATTTTATAAGCATTAACTCAGTGCAAAATTGTAATTAGTCAATTTTTTTTAACCCTGTGATTTTTCCAAGCTGTGTAAAAAAATCTAGCGCATTATAACAAGTCATTCAAATGTTTTTTAATTAAATAATATTGTATGCAGGATTTTTATCAAAAATTAATTACATCTGATGTAAAATGTTCAAATTCCAGTACGTAATTAAACTAATAAAGAGCCGGGGTTCAAGTATTTTTAATCAATTTCAATTAATATGTTTAATCAACATTTTTCTCAATTAGATCTGATTCAAATCGGGCGATATTTTGATGATTGATTGAGGAAAATTTGGATTAAATTTAAATACTATATCCGCACCATGACATGCCATAAAATAACGAACAAAAACGATACGCAACAACAATGAAAATTATTCTTTACAAAATATTCGCGTAACACGGTATTGATTAGGCTTCAAATCCACAACTGTGTGACGCAATATTAACGGATTTTTTTATTCCGAGAAATAACCTCGGACGAGGATCGTCTTTAGACACATTACACCAACTACAAAGAAATGCGGAGAAAGTTGTTTACAAAAGAATCGCCGTTTCATTAGGTAAATATTAAATAACACAAAAATAAACCATAAATACGAGCGAAAATAAAGAAAAGTTTACAGCGTGAGCATCCAAAGAGATAGCAAAACGTCGGATTAATCTTTGCTGAATTAATAACGAGGAGAAGTACAAGAGATAAATGTCCGGAAGGGGAATAATGGATCCAGAGATATTATGCAGCCCAACTTTCAAAATGAACAAGGCCTAAGAACTGGTAGACGAGCACGCTACGCTGAAGAACGCACGGTAATATTTTAATTTGCGCCGAAACCTTCAAGTATTATTAAACTAGGTTTTAGTCTAGTTAGTGAAATATATGAGGGTACAGGTGAGCCTTGACGTCGTATCTTTCACATTCAATTCGAAAACGTTTTGTATTAAAGAGAACATTAGCATTTCATTTAATTATTACAACCGACCGTTATATTAAATAATAATATTACTGTAAATTTATGACAAGCGGAATGGATTTGTAGCCAAAATTTTTCATATTCATTTTTATTCCGAAACGTTCCGAGGTTTCGGATGATGTATTACACAACCATTTTTATTTCCCTGGCCTATCGCAAAAAAATCGTAATTTCATCAGTCGTTAGGCTAAACCACAAAATGGATATGTTACATGTTAAATAACATAATAAGAAATGGTATTCAAATTACGAGGTAATTTCCTTTCGAATTACATATACTCGCACATAAGATATTTAAGCAACGCATTATCGTTAAAATATCGTAATTTTGGCCATACGAGACTCATCCCCGTCTACATTGTTACGGCTGTGATATGGCCGATCACGTACCCTAAGCGAATATTATTTAAGACAAAAAATACTATCTGTAATATTATTAGCTTTCGCTTTGGAAACGTGTAAAGAATGCGGGAGCGGCGATATCATGAGTCATGAAACTCATTTTCATAAAATTCGGCCATTCATTCGCATGAAAAAAAGGCACGCTTCCTTTTCTTCGGCCGCGTGAAAGGCGAGCTGGAAAATTCGCGTCGGAGAATTTTCTCATCCGGAACGGCTGAAGGGAAACTGTGGAATAGAGAGTCGCACGAGCCCTCATCAACTAGAAATTATTTTTAATGATGCCACACAGACAAATACCGGGAATGGTCAAGTGCGCCGTGCAAACAATGGACTTTGAGATCCGTCTGTTTTCATTTAACATTTACAAGATTTGTTTGTCAGCCGTTTGGGCGTCTCCGAAACGAACAACAAAGAAAAGCAGATCGTGTTCTTAAATAAAATAAATGATTAAAATCGTAAAATAAAATCTAATACAATCTGATATTATAAACGAAGTGAAAGATATTTAAAACACTAATAAAAATCATTGTTTATACAAATATAATATATGAATAATACAATAGTAAGTTTATGGTCATAACCCATGACTTGTATCAAAGAGAGAAAAGCAAGCTGGGGGCCATTGAAAGGTGATTCCACAACTTGGGGTCTACTAGATTGAACGACCATATTGAACCACAATGTATTTGGAACTAAAGGGGCTAAATCAGGTGTGGGGAACCTACGGCTTTAACCCTCTGTAAACAAACCTATAACAAATTTATTTTGATATAGGTTTTTATTACCATCAATATAAAGAATTATAAAGCTATGTATCAAAGATTTTACGTGAACTTTTAGTAAAAAAAAAAAGCAATAACCAGATGGACACATTAAATTTCTTTACAAGGAGCGGAAACTTCTTTCGTTAGGACACACATTTGAGGAACACAGAATTGTCTGCTGCAGACAATCATAGATACATTTATGATTGAATGTATAGAAGCTATCGTTGCTTCGCAATATTTAAAACTTAACCAATTTACGAGTTTTTAAATTATTCTAGATCTCTAATAACAGAGAAGTATACAGGTCACAAAAACAGTATCGCCTACGCCCGAATCCTAATAAGGGCACACGATGTATGTATTTAATTTTTTTTATAAGTCAGATCTTTGTTAATTATTAAGAATTATATCAGAAATTAATATCTCTATGATCCACGCCGATTAAATAAGGTTTTGGGTGCCATGTCCTAAGATCCCAAGCCATATCCCTAGACAGCATAGATGCGCTATGAAAATGTGTTTTTTTCTTGAGGAAAATGTAAACTGTAAGGTTCTAATATATCCTCTAACAATGAGGCCGAGCTATAAAAATCAGTCGATATCAAGAATTTAAAAAAAAAGAATCGAAAAGCAAGATTTAAATGTGCATGTATCATCTGAATATATGTAAATTAATGCACATTTTTAGCATAAAAAGGTTCTCGAGCGCTGAATCAGATTTTGAAGATGCCACACAACACGATGGGTCGACAGGTTAAATATAGGCAGCAAACATAAGTGTTTCAATAGATGGATATCCCAAGGGAAGATACCGCAAAGATTGAGAAGCCCTCGTCTAGCAGGACTCTAGTATGGAAAATCGCGCATTAATGCGTTCGTAGAGGCCAAACACTCTTAAGAAATAGGGTCGAAGATGATGATGGTGATTATTATATATGTATATATTATACAAAGATATAACCAGTTTCCCTATGCTTACAGCGGTTAACCAAAGTTAGACAATCAGTGCTTGATTGGTTGACCACTGGGAGCTTTGATTGCCGTTAAATTGGAATGAGATGGTTGAGATATATAATACAAAAACCAGTATATACAGAAATTTGTGAAGAATTTATTCCATACTCGTAAAATAAATATAAGGAAAATTCTTCTATTTATTTATATTAATTATAATATAAAAATCAAATATTTTCATTTAAAAAATGCGAAAGAGTGCCATAAAAGTTTAAATAACGTTCAAACATGGATATGTAAATTAACTGAAAGTGTTTAAACATATGTAAATGGTTATGAATAATTATTGGATGTTCCATGATAATATTTGATATAATATCCACATATGTGCATGTTATACTAACGACACTATTTAGATTTATGTTTACGGGTCAAGGAAATGTCAATCTTGTTTCGTATCTTGATTGCGCTGGATATATAGTTTTCCCTATAAGAATTCAATATAATCTGTATAAGAAAAAAAAAGTTATTGCTATGAAAAATGATATTAAAATGAGATTTTCAATTGCAAAAGATAAACAGAGCCGAAAGTTTCGCATAAACTTTAGCGTATATAACTTCTTAAAATATTCAAAAAGTTAATGTTTGGGCTCCGAACAGGTTGAATATTATTCTAGAAAATATACGCAGATATATTCGCAATAGATTATATACACACGTATATATTAAAATCAATTGCTTTGCAAAAAAATACTGAATGGCAATTATTGCGATTCAATTGATCATTCAGCGGGCATGTGATTTGACATGTGATCTCTGTAAATGAATAACCTCGATCTGGCTGATGTTATTGTGATAACAAATACCTTTAAAATTGCTAATTAAACAGACTTATGATTTGCTAATGGTGTTCAGTATTGCGAATAAATGTTTAATATATGATAAATTAACGCTATGGTAAATGGATACGTTATCCCATTTTAAAGATACAATCTTATTAAATCCCCATTGAATCCTCGCAAAAATAAAATGCAAAAATGTTTCAAGAATATCGGATAAAGCTCCGTCTCTACCTTTTCTCTTCGTGTTCTCGTTTAAATTAAGTTACTTCAATGAAACTTTTTCCAATATTAAATAGACCGTCTCATATTCTATGGTATTATAATAATATTAAGGAAATCGTATGAAAATTCGAATATTTCAGAATGACCGCATTACATACGTCCGCGGAGAGTAATGAAAAAAATATTATAAAGTAGCTATGAGCATAAATTAATTTGGCCATGTAACACGATAAAAAATCTTGATGTAATAAAATGTTTTCAGGCGCCTGGAGGTAAAATACGCTTTTTTTTCATATTTAAATTTCATATCTTGTTTTTGAAGGTGAAAAATATTTTCGAATCTTAAAATGATACCGTCCGGAATTATTATGCAAATAGACGTGTATCATAATTACGCCTGGGAATTATTTTGTACCGTAAAATTATTACGTTTATTGGGCAAAAATGCGATTTAAATTTATTTGATTTAAACATATACGTGATGGCGCTTTTACTGGCCAATAAATACGTATTTATTACCGGAGTTTAAAGTGTTATCCATATGAATGACGATCGTAAACTTTCAATTGTCGTATGAGCAGCGCGCAGGAAAAACGTAAATCCAAATTTATCTACGTACATCAAAGGGAAGCGTCGTTAAAACGAAGATTCAATAAATAAAAGATTGAGAAGCGGCGCATGATTAAATTATTACATAGTCTTAAACTCTCGTATATTTGGTCCGGCGAAACGCAGAAGTGGAAGAGCCTCTGGGGGCTGCGAGGAACAAAGCCGCAAACCTCCGCGGACTTGTACTTCTTGGCGAAACACTCTGTGCGGAAATATACGATACTCGATACAACATTCATCTATTAAAATATTTATTAACACTGCAGATCTAAGAATATATCTAAAAATGTAATTAATCTGAGTGTTAAATCTTCACCAGCTGCACACGAAGAGCAGACAAAGGCATTATGTCATATCCAGACAATCTGTTGATAGCAAAGAAATGCACTGGAAGCGTTTTAGTGCCAAATAGCAGTGGAGTCCAAGTGCAAACTGTATCGATCCGCGACCCCTTAGGTTCGGTAGTTGTGGGTCATACTCCGGTATTACCTCGCCTAGTCTGATTACACGTGCATATCCTTGGCACTGTTCCAGAAAAATTGCTAGAAGACCTTACGGAAAGATTTTAGATGGTAATTTAGAATTGCGAAGGGTACCAGAGACTAATTAGGTTTATACGTCGTTTGCAATCAAACAGTGAGAGACAAAATACTATAATCTTTATTATGTTTGTAACATTTATATTCGTATATATTAATAATATAAAACCTTCGCAGAGCCAAATATTCTGCAATGTATAATAATTTTAACGTTTGTTTGAGAAGTGGTTAACGTTTTAATGCCACCGCCGCGTTTTCTTCATCTCAGCGTACAGATAATTATTTTAACAGTTAAGCAGCGACAATAAGAGTTAAAAAAATCAAAATTTAATCACATTTACAAGTGATTTAAAAT
>JAGXCT010035418.1:0-74956 GCA_022495035.1 Philopotamus ludificatus | reverse complement strand
TAGCAGGTCAAAAAATATTATTATAAAATTATAGTATTTTTTAATTGAAATTATTTTCAATGAAAGCGAATCGTGTCGTGGAATTGGTAATCGCTGAAGAAAATCGCAAGTCTCACGTCACTTACAACGTTATTATAATTGACATGACTAAAGTGCATGATTATTGAAGTTAAAAAAAAATTAAGACCTTATCGATTATGAAACTGAAGAAATGACTTTGATTTTTCGGCATGTGACACTGATCGGGAAGTGAATTGAACGAAATTGCTTTCACTTTCGTTGCGATTATGCCAAAAATGAACGATTGATAAGAATGGCGAAATAATAATAAATAAACGCATTAAGTCTGTTTATATAAGAATCAATCTAACTATCGCATCGTATTAAGAGAAAATCTCGATCGCTCATCATTGCAATAATAATGAATAAAAAAAATTGCGAATATCGCCTAATGACCGCTCTGCGTTCAAATTTAAGCTTTTGATAAATGTCCGATTATCCGGATATGAAAATCTGAAATCATCATCACTTTCTATTCGAAATGTGTGTATAAGGGACTAGTGGCTTATGCAATTCGGACCCATGTTATTTTTTTTTCATTATATTTAAAGTCAAATGTGAAAGAACCCATTACGACGGAAGTAAATCACGGGTGAAACATTACGTACACGCATAAAAAAATCATTTAAATTAATATAAATCGAAGAATATAACATTTTACAATTTACGCCTCGATTCAATTAAAACTCTCGTTCGGTTAATCGACTCCCCACCGGATATGGGAGAATATGGCGGTCCGATGAATAAGCCAGGTAGACCGGAACTTCAGGTAAATGCACATACACCACCGGTCTAGTGTAAGGTTACAAAGGGGGAATGTGACTCAATATTAATTAAATAATAATAAAAAAAAAGTATCTATGGTATCATACCTTAGTTATGTATGCACTTGAAAATGCATTGATTTTAATTATGCATATGATCAAATATTTGTCTGGTGTTGCCTTAGTCCCCCCACGATGACCCACCTGCCCTAACAGCTAAAAAAACAACTGTCAGTATTGATCTAACACATTCTATGTAAAATATCTATCAAGCATACAAGCCACTTTCAAAAGCTTCTAACATTTTTTAGAAGGTATTCGTCGTATTTAAATACAGCTTTCCAATATTACTTGTATTAACCCTCTGTTGTCTCTGACGCATCTTGACATTGGTAAACATATTAGATTCTTGTTTTATTATTATTATATCTATAAGAAGGTTTTTGGGTGTTTGGAGTCATCGGTAATTTTTTATTTTTTTGTAAAAAACAACCGTTATAATACCTCAGTCTCCGTATTCGCCGCACATGAATAAATTTAATTTAAATGTTGAAGAGAATGTGTTTGTTTTATTTTATATTTTTCTAGGGCTAAAAAATGACACTACAGTCCAGGACTGTAGAGGTGCTTCGAAGACAGTGGCGGATCAAGTCGAGTGGGGGCCCCAAACGGTAAAAAAATCGGGGCCTCCAGACCAAGGTTAAAAAAAGGCCTTACATGTTATATATTAAATCTCAGTAAATTAAGGTTTAAACAAATGCCACGGATATTAATATCTGTGAGAGCTCCATAATCTTTTAAGATATTAGATATATGTTAAAATTAAAGGGCTTTATTTTACTTAAACGAAAATAAATGCTTGAAAATAGTTTTACTTTTTAGTAAAAATAATTCATCAAGTAATTATTATTGACATTTTTAAACTTTCGGGGCCCCTAGGTATCCCGGTGCCCTACGCGGCTGCTTAATCCATTTACCACTTAGCCCGCCACTGTTCGAAGATTGCAAAAATGTCTTACAATGTTGATTTTATTGTCTAGATATTTTGTATATACATATATATACTTTTTTTTATTAATAAAATATTTTATTGATTTTGCTCTTTTAACCCGATCCGTCAGCTAATTTCTTTTCATATTTTTATTTTTACTAATCGAGTATGGATGAACCGCCTTTCTCTTGTTACCTACAAGCCACTAGTACCTACAAGCCAACCTAACCTACAAGCCACTGTTACTTACAAGCCATTGGTACCTACAAGCCACTGTCACCTATAAGCCACTGTTACCTACCGACATGTTTAGCACAAATATATTTACCTACAAGCCATTGGTACCTACAAGTCACTGTCACCTACAAGCCACTCTAACCTACAAGCCACTGTTACTTACAAGCCACTGTTACCTACAAGCCACTGTCACCTACAAGCCATTGGTACCTATAAGCCACTGTTACTTACAAGCCACTGTTAAATGCATAAAACGCATTTAAACACGTACGTAAACAGCAGATGTGAAAATCAGCACGCCCGTACACAAAAAAATAATTCGTATTTTTTTTGTTATTTTGACTAATCCGGATAATCGAAAATCCGGATAATCGAGGTCCGGATAATCTAGGTTCTACTGTATTCTGATAATTTTCGAAATTTTCAAGTATAGATTTAGGTTTCCAGACAATCTGACAAGTGTCTAGTCGATTAAAATGCTTTGAACATTCGTAGTACTTTTTGCCTTAAAACAAGTGGTAACCTAGCAATCATTGTTTAATCAATACTAGTCGTCGAAAAAATAGATCAATACAACTTAATGACGATGCGAGTATTTTTTCACAGTATTATTTCTTGTTAACCGATTTTTCATGTGAGCGTTTTCGTGTTAAACGATTTCCACTGAATATAAATGTATAATACATTCAACCCTCCCACTATATTTGGTCATTTGCCGACTGCTTGCCATAGAACCAATTTGCCCTGAGAAGGAAAACCTTAAACCTTAAATCTTTGACCGATAAATGATCCAGTCTCGATAATTTTGCTCCTCTTACTTCTTTCTAGCGGACCATTTCTTTGAGGTGGTCTTCCCCATAGTGAAAGGATTGCTATTGTGCGATAAGGGCAATAATCACTTATGACTTATTATAAGCAGATAACGCCTAGAGTAGATGAGAACGAATACCGAAGCAAACCCCCTCCCATTTGCCTGTATAGTCAGGAGGATTTAATCCGATAGCAACAGTGGTAGAAGATACACGTCCAATGCCAGCAATGGCCAAGAGAGGGAAAACTCTTTACAAAAAACCGCATACCAAGACGGCTCGGGTCCCCGCGGTATGGACACTAAAAGGGAGCCCTCGCGTCACGTGTGAGACTCAGGTTCCTTTGGCCTCGCCTACCATGCGATAGTTTGGTAAGGCCCATGCCCTCGGCGAGTGAGAGCCTTGTGGCTGGCAAATGATGATGATGATATGTAAAATATAAAATATTTTATAATATAATATTTATGTGAGGAGGGTGGTTTGGTGCATTGGAATTAATTAATTTAATGCCATCTACCCCGCATCGAATATATATTTATAAAACGGATACAAAGCCCTCGCGGCACGTGTGAGATTAGGTTCCTTTGACCTCGACTACCATTCGAGGGTCTGGTACGATGGAAAATGATATTTTTTTTTCTGAAAAATCAACTGTTATGTAGATATAATTAATATCTTAATCACTTAAACGCCAACGTCTCACCGATGAGTCGTATTTGTATTGAATCGTATTATCCTGACGTTGCGATTCATTGCTTTAAACTTCTCCATTAATTTTGTAGCAAATATATTTTTTTAACTTAAACTATTACCTTCCACGTAACTTTTAATATTAACCCCTTGTGTGATTTGCCCGAATACAACTCGGGTAGGTATTTTGCTGACACAGTGATTTGCCCGAATCCAGCTCGGGTCATTTCCCCACCAGTCTAGAGAACGCATCCCATTTCGAGAACAATTACCCACTTTTTTCCAAGAGGTTGACCACAGAAGTGGTTAACTTATGAATCTGTAGCCTTTTCAAGATATAGTTTAAGGGATCCTTCAGGGCCCCCAATCGTTGGGGCCCCTGGAGACTATTCATTAAAAAATAGTTTTGTTTTATTTTTTTGTGAGCTTTGTTGCTTTTTTAAAAACAGAGAAAATTATTAAACATGAAGAGGGTCTAGTGATTAAATATAAGAAGAAATCTATTAAAAAAATAGATGATGAAAGCATTAAATGCGACTCAGATCACTACTCAAATAAAAACGTTTAAAATATGCAATTAGCATCAAGCCCCAAAAATCCCCCACTGATTACAAAGCAACCAAATCAGCAACAAGTAATGTAGAAATGTTCTGAAAACGATAACGAGACTTTTCTTGAACAACTCAAGAGACGTATGTTATAAAAAATATCGATTGTTAATAGAAGATCGCCAATAACATCTCTCCCTAAATTGGCTTGTCTCCGAATATAATATTGAGTAGGTCTTGAGAGAGGATACATTATAGCCCCATTTTTTTCTTATTCATCAAGACATATTTTTAATTCAAATTTCGATTTATTTGACAAAGCATTTATTCAAGCTGTTTAAATGTTGAATATCGCAAATGCATATTTGTCAAAAGAACAAAAAAATCAAAGAGCAAGAGAAAGGTTTCTGTTCATAAAAAATGATAATCTTCTATTGATGAAAGTATCGAATAATATTAGCTAAAAATAATTCTGAAGATCTAGTATTTTATGCGGTATTTCATATATTTTTTAATATGCTGTTCAATGCGTAAATATCAAATAAGAAACGTCGTTTAAATCGATAATTGCCATTAATTCGAATGTGCCAAAAACCGATATCAATATCACGAGCGTTCAAGTGCAATTTGCACATACACACATTCGCCTAATTGAGGATTTCCTAAAAAATTAAGTATGGCCATTTAATGCGGTTATTGGGTGATATATCGATATATAATGAACATGTGCGGTGAAATGCATCGCAATTTTCACCATGTGCGAAAATATTCACACGCTCTTACGAATCAAATGGGTCAGGTGGAAAAAAAAGATTAAATTACGCGTATTTTTTTTTTTTTAATATATAATTGAGATGAAATGGAAAATGATTTGATACGTGTTTTGATTACATTTTTTTTCTGGTCACGGATTAAATAGAAAATGATCAAAAACGCGTGGCACTTGATTTGATGATAAAAAAAATGAACGTGTAAACGATGAAATTATACAAATTACCTATGAATCGATCGCATTTGTTGAATAAAAACAATGAGATTCTCCGATGCCATTGTAAAGTAACGCATCTCATAATTTTCGACGAGCTCCGAGCCCCCGATAACGCGGTTGCCGTGTTTATGCAATATTTATTGCCACTGAAAATGTGACAGTGGCACAATGAGTTGCACCATTTCACAAATTAATTAATATTTTTTTTTCAAAAGAACTCCATGTTGCAACGGCGAACAATGGTTGCATGTTTCCTGTGATGCGAAAGTTGTATTCAAATATATCTGTTTATACGGTTGGCGCATAAATTTGGTCCAAAGGTTAAATATTTCGTCCATCTTCAATGGATCTATACAATGGCGGATGGTGATTTTTGAAGCCTGATATTAACCTATTTGGGACCCTAAATCATTGATCTTTATTGTCCGCAATTGCAAAAAATAATAAAAACAGCAATATGTGTTTGAATTGGTACGGACGTGATGTTTTTTATCGCTCCGTACCGGATGCGAGCGAGAAAAAACATCGCGCATGCACAAGTACGAGTGAAACCACGTGCGATGAGACGGAAACGTGCCTCAGTCATTTACGCGTCATATTGATCCAAAATATCGACCAAATTATGAAGCATATCATGAATAACTATTTTTTTTCTTAGACTTACCCATTTTTTTAGCAATTAAAGGCAGATGTTAATGAAGAATTCATCAATATCTTGACATGAAATTCTTGGCGTTTATTTTCATACATAATAGACCCCATCGGGCAACCGCGTTGATTACGTGCCGCCGTGACAGATCGGTTAATTACATTTTAGAGGCCCCTAATAGCATATATTACAATTGTGGGAGGGGTGGGGGTATTTGTCGGTATTCTAAGGATGAGGACGAATTATTAAAAATAATGAATGTAGTAGATTAGAAAAAATAACCTAGTAGCAATTATCAGAAGAAATAATACATCATTTTAAAAGTATTAAAAATATTCTATGCTATAAACTGTTTTCTACGTACTGTTTAATACTAAATAATTATATTAAATTTTTAAATTTATCCTTATGTTAAAGATTAACATTAATATATTATATCTGGACATTTTAATTAGCTTAGCCGTGCCGATGGGGTCTATTGGAGACCTCAAGCTTTTGATTTTTCTCGATTAATTCTTTTAATATAAATCCTACATGTCTCAACCTTTTTGTATGTATAGTACCGGGTGCGAGAGAGAAAAACCTCGCGCTTGTGCAAGTGCGAGTGAAGCCGCACACGTCTCAGAGTGGAATGGCGAACTCCGCGGCGCATTTTGTGGAAAACAGCGATTTAGAGGAAGCGTTATAGGAGGGTTGACTGTAATAAGTTTTTTTTCTCGGTCTTTTATTTTACAATAATTTCCGCTTTAAGTTTGAAAACTCATCGTCATCATTTTTGAGATTTTTTACTTGATTACAAATTTTATAATAGGGAATTCGTAATATTTTCAAATATTTTAGTAAGTTTTTTTCAAATTACATGTTTTCTAAAGTGATATCTTGCAATCCGTTTCTTATATTTTTAATTCCTGAGGTCATATCAAAGTTTTCCGAACCTCGTTTCGAAAAATAGCTTTAATATTTTTTTTTTAAATTCATTAATATCTTGACTTGAAATGCTTGGGTTCCCTGAGAGACACCCTTTGGACGACGCGATTGTTTTCGAGCCCAGGGGCGGTTGGGTTAATAGTTCGTAAACTTGTCTACTTAATTCTGATATTAAAAAAAGCTAACAATACATTTACTACAGAAATACGAGATTTATCTTGTCCTATAAGTGAAGCTGAAGCTAATAAAATAGAAAACAAGACTAAAATCTATAAAATAACGAGTACGGTCTCGGTACTCCTTAGGGGACCCCAATGATCTGGGGCCCGATACTCCAGCATCATAAACATTTGGAGTAAAAATTTAATCAATGTTGCCATGACAAAAAATGTAAACGTCCAATTTCAATGCAACTTTCTAAGCGCGAAACGTACGCGGAATAAAAATAATAAACAATAATGTCGGCGTATAAAAAAATGCATTAAATTCTGCACAATTCAATCACGCAATTCAATAAATTTGCATTCGAAAAAATATATTTCGCTCCCCTTTTGTTATACACGATTATGATAAACGCTTCCGCTTCGGCGGATCGAGAAAGGAGTCAACAACAACAAAAATCTGCACGAAAAAATTTCGCAACGTCACAATAAACCTTCGATTTTTGGTTTCGGGTTTAATTTTAAAATGTGCGATTCTGTGCCCAAATTTTAATGCATATTTTAACAATAGTGAAAAAACAATTCTTCTCAATAGTAGAAAATAAAAATTAGGCGACCAATTACAACACGGTGCATTGTTCGGCAACAATAGCTACCAATTAAGAAATAATACAAGGTTGATTATAAAATATATTCTGCACGTTATCGAAAATAAAATAATTTGCATGGATGTAGGTATCAAGAAATCGACTTACTCTTCAGCCCAATGTTGAATCGCACATGTGCTTGCGGACGAGAGATGCTTGAAAATCGTATTTATTTACACATCTGTCAATAATGACGTGCAATTTCCTCTGGGTAATTTCTGCAATTATTTCTTTGTTTTACAACACACTCGAACATCACTTTATCGATTGAGTTTCTCCACTGTCAATAGTCCTAAACAAGTCGCACAGACCATGAGAAACAGATACGAAGAATAAAAGTTGTTAATTCTTTTCTTTAACAAGCAACACCGGTTTTACATCCATAAGAGTCCAGGGACTCGTCCGCGCTCAAAACGGAGCGAGATGGCGGCGATCGCGTTTTCAACGATTTTCTTTTTTTTAACTGGTTCTCGTCGTCTCAAATCTGCGCATTCGAAATGTGTCGCGAGCGATTCAAAAGGGTGGATTCGGGCGATGCCCGCTTTTTCAGCTGTTGCGACCGCGCGAAAACGGACTATTTTCAAATCGCCACATCCGAGCGCGCAATCCGAATCACTGGCGCGATTTACACAATGGCGATTCGCATCGTGCGGACGGTTTTATCACTGACAGAATCTGCGGTTGTCACCGTAACATCAAAACAAAACAAATGGCGACGGCGACGGCGACGACCGGCCCGCCCGACGGACAACACCGAACAACCGCAGGTGCAATCGCACCTCTACTCTCACCTTGCCCAGGAGTTCTCAACCGTTTTTAAGGCACGCTCACAATAAAAAAAATACATTTATTAATCATTTTTAACAGATAACTTTAATCCCTCGCTTAACACGATACCAATTAAACACGATTTCTGTATTGTCGGAAAAAAATGATAATTATGGTTTTCGGTTATGGTTCAATTAAATAATATTTATCAGTTCAGTTCTGGTTTCGTTCCGGGTAAAATAACAGTTAATTTCGGGTTTCGATTTTCGGTTCAACTCCGATTGACACTTTTTAAATGTTTAAATTTGTAATTGTGGTGGTTATCCCATTAATCATTTTAATTAACGGCATGTTGCGTCCTGGCAACACTAAAAGGTCCCCACTCTTCCGGAAATGCAGTGCAGGGCTCGCTTCCCCCGCGCAGACTTCCGCCCGCAGTTGCAGCGTGAACATGCTCCTGGGTTACTCCGCCATGACGACTCTGGAGATTTTCCATACCAATCATAATCGAAACCCAACGTATCATCATCATCACAGCAGACCAGCAATCAAACAGCCGCCGAAGTTGTTCGCAGACTCCGCCTCATCATCCCCGACTTGAGACCGCAGACTGTCATGCTACCTTCGAGCCCACAGCCGACCCCTCGTTGAGGATCATCAGGAAGGGTACTTCTCTTCCGTCACTCTTGACACTAATCTCCGCAAGTGCCGTCACTGTCAGAGGTCGCCAACTAGAGGGTACCAGGAGCTGAACGGACCACGTGCCTTTATTGATTACGAAGCTGTGTGACCAATGATATTTCAATCACCGGCGAGGATCAAGGCTCGCCATGATCCGAGTCATCAAACCTTTTTCCACGTTTTCCATACCTTTACATAATCATCATCAAAGACACAACAGCCCTATTGTAGAGACCTGGCCCCATTCAACACCCTTCTTCATTTTATCCAGTCTGCCGCCGCATCGCTCCATCTTCCGCTAAGTTTCAATTATGCAGTGTCTTTCTGTACACAGTCCAACCACTTCATCCTTGATATTAATTTCCTCCGTAGGCATTGAGGCTTTTTAACCATAAGTCCATTGTCGCTCATCTGTCTTGTTAAAGACTAACATTCAGACCCGAATATTAGTCGAGTGTTGTCACGTGCCGGTACCAGACGTGGTAGCGATAGCGGTTGGGCACAATCATGGTTTCGTGGATTCTACGGAGCTATGAGGAGCCGGGCCGCTATCCAGGCCAACTCAGTGACGTGTGTGCTACCGGAGGTGCCCATAGCACCCGATCAGACTGTATTCGTCTGATTATTATTGTTACAATCCGCGCGTGACAGCTCGGCTCCCGGGCTTATGGCTGACGACCTTACCCCATATTCGAAGAGCCAAGATAACCTGGAGAACGTCCGTCACAGTCATGACATCATGGTTGAGACGGAGGTGTCCTCCAGGTGGCAAAAACCCGCCTCGGGGTTAATAGGCCGCTTAAATATTAAGAATAAATAAACAATGTTAATACGGGCCTGAGGGTCATGTAGAGCTTGATTTCAGTTTTCTTTGAGAAGAATCTCGACCGTAGTTGCTTTTGAAGTCCAAAGGTTTGTCAGCATGGTTCTTCTTCGTACTTCCAAATTGGTTTCAATGGTTTTTGTAATAAGTGAGCCGAGATATGTGAATTTCTGGACGACCTCGAAGGTGTACTCTTCGACTCTCAAGGGTTCAAGGATTTGTCCTTGGCATATGGGCATGTATTTTGTCTTGGTCTGGATGATCCTTAGTCAGCGGGAAGATCAAGCGAACGTCAGTTGTCACCATCTTTCTTGTATGACAAGGAATGAAATTAATGATTCATTCATTCCCAATGCAAAGAGGGGCTTCATTTTTATACATTCAATCCATAACTTCCATTATTAGTATAGTTATTAGTCGTACCGTTTTTTATATTACTTTATTAGGTACAATAATAAAAAACAACATATTTTTCATCGTCATCATAGGCGCAACAGCCCTATTGTAGTGCCCTGACCCCATCCAACACCTGCAGCATGCAGCATCCCTCTGTACACAATTCAACTACCTCAGCCTTGGTCTTTCTCTCCTCTGAGGACAGGCAGATTGTTAACCATATGGCTTTTTGGCGGCTGACTATCGCGCATCATTGATCGACCTACCGGAGTCTGACCACTCTGACGAAAGCTGTGACCGGTATATCCTTGTATAATAGGTAAAACCTTGTATAATTAATATTAAAAATACTTTTTTATTAAGATTATGATAAGGAGTTTATTTTTAATAATATCTATACAAAAAGTTTAAATTCGAGTAATTTAAAATAACAATTGAAAGGCAGCATTAAAGCTTTATTATTTTAATAATAAAAAGAGACTTGGATGTAAAAAGGTTATATACTAAATTTCTACATGACCCTTATTGGGGCAAAGTTGCCGAAATATTAAAAAAAAATGCAACGCTCTCTAAACTCAATATGTTGTTCGTTAATTCGTAGAAAATAAAGTTACTGCTGGTACTAAAAGAGAACGATTTTAATTACATAATTTTTAAATAAATAATGACTATATTTATAAATAAAATTCAAAATGTTCCATCATTTCAATTTATTCCTGAAATAATAATAATAATATTCACATGTAATTTTTTTTACACTTCGGCAAATATAATGATTTGTTATTTAACGTTTTAAATATGAAATGTTGGCCATAACAACAATTATCTCGACAAACGGAATATCAAAGAAAATAACAATTGTTCAAGTAATTACTACATTTATTTCAACAAAAAAATGTAATCGTCTACTACATATTAAATACAAGCATATGTTTATGAATTTCATCAACAATTACAAAATTAGACATATATTTTTATATTCCTAAATATTATTATTATTTATTTTGTTAATTTAATTAGCGAATTGGTCGTTTTTATTGAATTTAAAGACTTTTAAATTTAGGGGAAAGCGCAGTAAGCTTGAAGATCATACAATGAACAGGGATTATGGCAACACTCATCGACGATACCTCGTTTGGATCTGAGATGGTGGGCTTCTCCATGGCCGCTTCCTAAAATTGCAGCCACTGCTTTGCTCGATAGGTATGGCCAAGTGTAGTCATCAGCAGACTGCTCGAATTGGTAGTCATCGTTGGAGTTTTCACCAATCATAACTGTATGCGGAAAAGGGGGATTATTTTTCCTGGCAACACAAAAAATGGCTTCCTATTGCTAGTGCGTGATAGCACTTTCCGCCAGTGATTTACGTTGTATTTTTGATAAAAAGAGATTTACTTACATGGAACATTTCGCTTTTTTCCATTGTATACTCCTCCGCAAACCAACGACATCGCATCGGCGAGATTTTTTCCGCACATTCTACGTTTCACCGATGGATCTCCTTGAGACATCACCGCTCCGGCCGAAAGGCACACCAATCCGATGATCCAAATCAAATTCATCTGAACAAATAGTAGTTATATACAATTAGAATATAAATAGACACAACAAAAGTAATTATTAATAATATTTTATAAAATAAATAAATACTTACATCTGAAGCGTATGTTAAGACCGAAGATCCAAAGGATAATAGTGACCTGCCCTAGGTTTAACCCATCTTTATACTAATTTTCGCCGGATTTACCTATACGTATAATATTGTATTATCATAAATAAATGCTCGCGGCCAAGTAAAAGAGAAGTTAATCAAAAATATTCCTAGAACGTTTTCAGATTAATCGATAAGATATCGGAGCAAGTAAAATGAATGAAATATGTACCTGCCTTTCACATTATCTGCTCCGATATCGGATATCGGATCCGACACCGATATGTTGGCTGCAACATCGGACCTCCGTGGGCTATCGGTCTATATGTGTGCTATACGTATACATTTTTCTATTGTGTGTGTGTAACAGTATCCGGCGCCTGTGCGCAGAATATTAATTGGAGCCCCTACCCCCCCCCCCTTCAATAAAACATTTTTTTTATGAAAATGAATTAGCCTCTTGGCGCCCCTCGGCGCACCTAATCTTGCGATCCCAGTGTGCGCCGCACAATCTGGCCATATGGACCATATGCCATATAGGCAATGCTTTATAGTCTCCCTTTTTTGACGAACTCGAATTTGTTTTTACTATTGCAATGTTGTTTATGTGCATGATTCTAATAAGATGTACAATATGTAAAGGGGAGCTTATTTCTTCTGGCACTTTCCACAAACAATTCTAATTCACCCAATCAATCAATTTGTAATCTATGCAACACATTACCACAATATATTAAACATTTCTCTATGATTTAGGATAAGAGATTGCTATGGATATTAGGAGTTCCTTTTCCTCTTATGAATACCGCCTGTTCTCAGTAGCGCGCCAACAGTGTCGGGCGCCTGTGTGCCGAATTAGCGCCCATGTACGTTTGTTGTATTTGAAAAGACTTTTGTTGTTACATATTATTTAATGTCGATTTAAAAAAATGTAATTCATTTTAATAAATTATTATTAAATATTTTAAATTTTCTGTGTGCGCCGCACAATCTGGCCATATGGACGAAACGCCTCAGCCTGTTCTTGACTTATTTGCCAACCAGTATGAAGTTTCAGATGTGAGATCAATGCGATAATTGTCACATCTCTTAGTTCATCCTTTTTTGTGTACTCGCATGAAAATTGACTCTGACCAGTACTGTAAATTAAACTAATCCTAACATAGATATAATAAATTGATTTAATTTAATTGCTACTAAACTTCATTGCGGTTTTAGAATGTTGTCGATACAGATTATCATTTTCCCACTGCCTCGTTAATTATTCCCAGTGTGATAAACTTATGAAAATATTAAGAATATGAATGAAAACAGTGCTGTATTATACATTATATTCGTAGAAAATTAAATAATTCTAATATCATATTATTACAATCAAATTATTGATAACCATCTTGATTTTTATTATTATGTGTTTGAGGATTAGTTTTAACTCGACTTGTTGCAATTATAAAACAAATAATACACACATCTCTGAATGTTATAATTATTTTCTTGTGTCTATTATTTTTTTCTGAATAATAATTGAGTTAATTTCAATAATACAGCCCTGGGTGTTCTAGTACATGTAAGAAAACGACGTTCATAAAAATATTTATTACGCCATCTTCAATTAAATCGACTTCACTGAACACATTTTGTATGTATATTGAGCACCTTCGATTTATTCTCGGAAAAAATAATAATTAAAATTAAAATCAATGAAATTGACAATGTTTTAAAAAATATGTCCTTCAATTGAGCAAGAATCAGTGTTAAACTATTTTTAATAATAAAGACAATAGGAAATCGTTGGATTTTAAGTTAATTGGCTACTAAACGTGTTATTTCTACATCCTTAATCATCTCTAGTTAAAACGATTACGGCTTAATTTTATTGCAAAATCAAGTCTCTAAGCTGATAATAATTATGTAAAATTAAATATATAATAAATTCACGGGACAACTTCAAAATATTATAATTTTTGTTTAAAGTTTGTAAAATCAGTAATAAGTAACGCACGATTTATTTTTTAGTCATATATTTTTCTAGTTGCTATACAACTTCAAAAAATGGTCACAGTTTTCCCGCTAAAATAATGCAAAATCTTCATATATTTTGTAATAATTAAATTCTAAGACTGTGTCGTGTTGTAAACATGTTTTAATATTTCAGTTTTTGGGTTTCAAACAATGTTTTCTTTGACATATGTATAAGATTTCAACGGATTAATAAGTCACATCAAACTACTTGGCTGCCGAGATACGATATATCGTATTTTGCCTCGTTCTGGAAACCCGACCTACTACTACTAGATCCAGATATATTCTATGTTTAGATTTGTTGAAATATAGTCTCTAATGCTAATTCCTTGCTTCTTAAAATCCTCTACGTCGTCTGCCTTTTCATCAGACGTAGCACCAGTAGATTTCAATTGTTTATTTGTGGTTATAAATAATAACAAAATATAGCTGAGGTTTTCCTGGAGAGCCCGTCCTATGGTGATTCTAAATGTAGACCACCTATAACGAGCTATCGTGGCCATGGCATCTAAAGACTTCTTGGAAATACAAACGACCTACACCTAAGAAGGCAAGAGTAATAGGTTAAAGGAGGAGAATCTCGCTCCGACCTGGCCGGCGTAAGTCACAAAAGCCCTGTAAGCAGGGATAAAAGAGACAAGGTCCTGGTGACAGACGGGGCCAGGGGACCGCCTCACTACATTGAACATAGTCTCTCTCAAAGAATGTGTTCCGATGATTGTTCATTGGAGTCACAAAATTTGGAAGTCGGGTCATCCCTGAGGCCCAGACGTTAAAGGAGCCATGTCCCGTGACAAACTGGGACAGGTAATGGTCAGGAACAAACCAATGCATCTTCACTCGAGCTAGTACATTGGGGAAGAACCGGAAACCAGTTCTGCCCGTATTCTCAGCAGACCAATGGGATTGCCATAACTTTAATGCAATACTACGGAGTCTATTCTTGAGTGCGGCTTGGTACAAAGCTTCGACGTCGGTCCTGGTCCCCAAGACGTGCTCGATAGCCATGAGGGATCCACCAGCCCGCAGCCCGGATCTGGAGTTCCCATCATCATGGGGTAACGTAATCCCCAGTCCGCTCCCGCCAAACGATTGAAACAACCTATAGAGTGTTTGGCCTTCTTAACAATTTGATTCGTGTGAGTCAACATACCCAGGTTGCCATCTAGTGTGACACCTAGGTATCGACCCGCTGGTTTAATGGAGAAATTGATTCCGTCGGAGAAGCCAACAAGCGGCGGCCTCTTGAGGGAGCCCTTGACGATAACACCGAAGCACTTGGAGCTAGCGAAGCTTAGGTGATTAGTTTTTCCCCAATCGCCAATGTCAGAGAGGACGTCTTTTGCTCTACTCTCAATTTGGGAGCGAGTGTCCCCGCCTACAAGTACCAGAATGTCGTCGATTTCAAAATAACTGGAAGCAATTCTTTATCTTTCCCTTTCTATGCGTGATTTTTATAATTTAACATCGGCTTCAGTTTTAAATCACCAGCTTAATTTCCACCCAGAATCAATGTCCATCGGTTTTGAGAAGGTCCAGAGGCAACAGATTCTTCTTTCAATAGTATAAATAATATAAAATAAAGCCGTCTTTCGGCTAGGAGAATATTCTTCATCTACAATAATTTTGGACAATAAGGGAAAATAAATTCTTTATCTGCGTCAGCCAATTCTCCAGTAAACTTGGTTGAAACGCGGTCTTAGAATATTATTTTAATCTAGTCTTCATCCAAACCAAGAGTCTTAGCTTGAATAATTGAAAAACTCAAAGACACATCGTTTTGTTCCGGCGGCGTGAAAGATTCAGAAGAATATCCTCCAAAATTAGCTGAAATTATTGAAGAAAGGATCTAATGCGCCTGAACAGATTTTCAATACTGATGAAACGGAAATCTCCTTTGGAACAACGAGCGGATTTAATCGATCGAACATCAAATTATAGCAGTAGCGATGAAGAAGTAAAACTACTAGTAAAAGTTAATATTATTGGGCACTAAGAATTAACACCTGGAAAACTATTTTCTTATGAATGAAATTGAATAAGAAACAAAGGATCTACGAATTGCAGCCTTTTATCAAATGACCCAGAACTCGATTCAAGTTCTGATTGGTCAAATCTTATATAGAAAATGTGCTTGCTTAAATTTATATTCTATATGCAAAAAAACTAAGAGTAGTTCTTGTGAAATTTATTATTAAAACATCTTTATTTAAATCCGGGTCATCTAATATTACAATAATAAATATATGCATTTTTATTCAGAAAAAATTGAGAGACAGCTTTAAAGGACTTTTTATTCTTAAGAACTATTCCGAAATCTATTAGGCCCTTTTTTAAGCATAAACGGCGAAATATTGAAAAAAATTGCAACGCTTTCTGAACTCATATTGATTGCGTGTGATATCTTGGATTCTAAAAAATAAAATTTCGACTACAAAAATATGTAATATGGCACAATTATAGTTATATTTTTTTAATAAATAATTACTATTTTTAAAAAATAAACTTTATCAATCTAATTTATTCCTAAATAATAATAATAATAATGTTCACATGTATATTTTTTATATTTCTGCAAATTTTACGTTTTAAATATGAAATGTTGGCCATAACAACAATTAACTCGACAAACGGAATATCAAAGAAAACAACAATAGTTCAAATAATTACTACATTTATTTATAAGAACAACAAAAAATATAATTGTCTACTACATATTAAGTACAAGTATATGATTATGAATTTCATCAACAATTACAAAATTAGACATATATTTTTATATTCCTAAATATTATTATTATTTATTTTGTTAATTTAATTAGCGAATTGGTCGTTTTTGATTGAATTTAAAGAAATTAAGCGCAGTAAGCTTGAAGATCAGACAACGAACAGGCATTGTGGCAACACTCATCGACGACACCTCGTCTGAATCTGAGATGGTGGGCTTCTCCGTGACTGCTTCCTAAGATTGCAGCCACTGCTTTGCTCGACAGGTATGGCCAAGTGTAGTCATCGGCAGACTGCTCGAACTGGTAGTCATCGTTGGACATATCACCAATCATAACTGTATGCGGAAAAGGGGGATTATTTTTCCTGGCAACACAAAAAATGGCTTCCTATTGCTAGAGCGTGATAGCACTTTCCGCCAGTGATTTACGTTATATTTTTGATTAAGAGATTTACTTACATGGAACATTTCGCTTCTTTCCATTGTATACTCCTCCGCAAACCAGCGAAATCGCATCGGCAAGATGTTTTCCGCACATTCTACGTTTTACCGATGGATCTCCTTGAGACATCACCGCTCCGGCCGAAAGGCACACCAATCCGATGATCCAAATCAAATTCATCTGAACAAATAGTAGCTATATACAATTAGAATATAAATAGACACAACAAAAGTAATTATTAATAATGTTTTATAAAATAAATAAATACTTACATCTGAAGCGTATGTCAAGACCGAAGATCCAAAAGATAATAGTGACCTGTCCTAGGTTTAACCCATTTTTATACTAATTTTCGCCGGATTTACACTATACGTATAATATAATATTATCATAAATACATGCTCGTGGCATAGTAAAAGAGAAATTCATAAAAATATTCCAACTTTCAGTCGAATTCTAATATTTTAAATCTGAATATATTAAGAATATATAAATCTTTAATAATACCTTTTTTTATCAAAATATTCTTAGTTTCCTAAATGAAGATACTGTTTCTTATTTATACTCTATTAAATAGCCTTCTAAAGAAGAACATCAACGACGAAAATTCGGAATTTTCCAACTGAGTGATACCGGGGGGAGGGGGTGCAAGCGAAAATCAAAAGAGGAATCACGACCACCGCAAGTCAAACTGACCTACCACCTACAATAATCGGACATAGATTTAAGTGCTTCTTACTTCTTATTTTCAGAATTCTTATTTTGTTTCACCCTGCGCTATTTACTTTACTCATTCCTTTATTTCCACCCTCGGACCTGCTAGGCCATGGTCCTACCTTTAACCTCCTCAATAAGAATTTACCAGATCAATGTAGAAGGGCTAATTGCTGCAAAATCAGATTACCTCTCCAGATTGACGACGGAACAAAGCATGGATATCACCTGGCGGATTCCACCGCAGGGCCGGTGTGCCCTGGGAAGGAAGACCCTAATCTGTTGACCAACTAATAACTGCTTAAGACTTAAAGCATGCTTAGAACTAATCACGTCAATGTCTGTAGAAACACACTCTCAGTATCTCTGTCACCAGTAATTGGTGAAGAGATGCGACTATCCTAACCTCCACAAACTATTGCAATTCACCCGATCAATCACTATTTGTAATCTATGAAACATACCACCACGGTATGTTAAACCTTTGGCCTTCTCTATGATTAGTGGGTAAGAGATTGCTATGGATATTAAGAGTTCATTTTCCTCTTACGAATACCGCCTGTTCTCAGTAGCGCGCCAACAATGTCCGGCGCCTGTGTGCAGAATTAGCGCCCATGTACGTTTGTTGTATTTGAAAAGACTTTTGTTGTTACATATTATTTAATGTCGATTTAAAAAAATGTAATTCATTTTAATAAATTATTATTAAATATTTTAAATTTTCTGTGTGCGCCGCACAATCTGGCCATATGGACGAAACGCCTCAGCCTGTTCTTGACTTATTTGCCAACCAGTATGAAGTTTCAGATGTGAGATCAATGCGATAATTGTCACATCTCTTAGTTCATCCTTTTTTGTGTACTCGCATGAAAATTGACTCTGACCAGTACTGTAAATTAAACTAATCCTAACATAGATATAATAAATTGATTTAATTTAATTGCTACTAAACTTCATTGCGGTTTTAGAATGTTGTCGATACAGATTATCATTTTCCCACTGCCTCCTTAATTATTCCCAGTGAGCTAAACTGTCTTGTGAAAATATTAAGAATATGAGAGACAGCAGTGCTGTACTATATATTTGTACAAAATGAAATAATTCTAAGATCATATTATTACAATCAAATTATTGATAACCATCTTGATTTTTATTACTATGTCATTTGTTTGAGGATTAGTTTTAACTCGACGTGTTGTAATTATAAAACAAATAATACACACATCTCTGAATGTTATAATTATTTTTTTAGGTATACTATTTTTTTCGAATAATAATTGAGTTAATTTCAATAATACAGCTCTGTGTGTTCTAGTACATGTACGAAAACGATGCTCATAAAAATATTTATAACGCCATCTTCAATTAAATCGACTTCACTGAACACATTTTGTATGTATATTGAGCACCTTCGATTTATTCTCGGAAAAAATAATAATTAAAATTAAAATCAATGAAATTGACAATGTTTTAAAAATATGTCCTTCAATTGAGCAAGAATCAGTGTTAAACTATTTTTAATAATAAAGACAATAGGAAATCGTTGGATTTTAAGTTAATTGGCTACTAAACGTGTTATTTCTACATCCTTAATCATCTCTAGTTAAAACGATTACGACTTAATTTTATTGCAAAATCAAGTCTCTAAGCTGATAATAAATATGTTAAATTAAATATATAATGAATTCAAAGGATAATGTTAAAATATTATAATTGTTGTTTATAGTTTGGAAAATCAGTAAAAAGTAATGCTCGATTTCTTTTGTAGCCTTATTATAATTTTAGTTGCTAAAAAACTTCTCAAAGATGGTCACAGTTTTTAGGCTAATAATAATATTAAATCTGCATATATATTGTAATAATTAAATTTTAAAACTGTGTCGTGTACCCAAAGAGCAAAACTATAAAATAATTATGTCACTGGCATGGGCGCGCCGTCCATATGGTCAGATTGTGCGGTGCACACAGTAGCTGGAAGATTAGGTGCACCGAGAGGCGCTAAGATAAGAAAATTTGGAAAATATTAACTATTTCTTATACTTTCTTCGATAAATCGAAGAATAATTCGGATCGAATTCTTTTTTCTATTGTAAAGGGGGGTACAGGATTATATGGAGGGTAATTTAATTAATATTCTGCACATATCCGCCGGACACTATCGAGGCGCCACTGGTCACTGACCATTTGACTTATGAAGACAGGGGTGCGGCGCCCATATGACCAGATTGTGCGACGCACACGGGCGTCATAAAAGTAGAGGCGCCAAGAGGGAAACATTTCAAAATATAAAATAATAATTTATTAAAATGATTTAAATTACTATACTTAATTATTCATATATTTATTTAATTAAAATGTATTTTTCTTTAGAAAAATTAATACACAGAGGCGCGCCGCCCATATGGCCAGATTGTGCGGCGCACACATGCGCCGGAAAGATTAGAGGCGCCATGAGGGAAAATTTCAAGAAATAAAATAATAATTGATTAAAATTAATTTAATTATTAAAATCGAGATTAAATAACACATATAATATATAAGTGATTGTCGGTAGTTCGTCTTTTCAAGTCCACTAAACGCACAGGGGCGATAATTACAATTCTGCACACTGTCGCCGGATACTGTTGGCGCGCTACTGTATAAAGATAGAGGTAGCTTTAAAAAAATGTTTTGGCCCCTTCTAGTTTATATCGATTAATATTCGTGAATCTTCAACAATAATCCTATGCTTAATTATTTATTTGTTTATTTAATTAATTCATATTTTTCTTTAAAAAAATATATAAAATAACGTTGGACAAAAAAATTCATTTGCTGTTTATATTTAAAAAAATCCAGTAAATGCAAAATACTTTATTAAAAATTTAGCATTAGATATATTAATACACAAAGGCGCACCGTCCATATGGGCAGATTGTGCGGCGCACACAGGCGCCGGAAAAATCAGGGGCGCCAATAAAGAAGAAATTCAAAATATATTTTTTTTTATTGATTTAGTTGTGTTATTATGTTTAAGCTTATGTCAACAAAGTTTTAAATGTCCAATAAGAAATACAACGTAATAATTTATGGTATTGATATAAATAAAAATATTTGTTTAATACGAATATTTTATTATATACACATTTTACAATAAAATATAATAAATGCAATTACATTTTGGCCCATTTATCTTATAATAAAATCTTTAATATTTAATTTAGAAAATGTAAACATTAATTGCACAGTGGAAATAAGAAAAAGTATACCATTAAAATGAAAATTATAATTAAATAAATTAATAAATAAAATAAATGTTAATTTTATTCTTTTCCATGTTCCACTCCACAATCAAGTCAACAGATACACATGGTCGTTATCGATGGATTTTAATTATCGGTACAGTGGTAAGGCGAACTAACCACAGTAGCTTTCGAGAGTTTTATATGTACATGGTTCTTTGCAGCATTCATCAACAACACCTCGTCTGTATCTCATGTGGTTGGTTTCAGGAGCGGTGTTTCTGAAAACGTTCGCAACAGCCTTGTCAGACGGGTATGGCCAGTTGAATTCCTCCTGAGGTTGATCGTATTGATACTCTTCGCTCGGTAACTCGCCAACTAAATACAACAAAGATTCGGTTAATAATATTTTTCAAGTTGGCAACACTGAATACGGCAGGTGCGTGCAATCACTTTTCGCCGCGCATCCCCTTTTAATCAACTCGAATACTCACATGGCATGTTTCTTTTATTTCCAAAATATTTACCACGACACATTAATGACAATGCCTGGTACAAATGTCTTCCGCAAAATTTTTGTTTTTTTTCCTGTGCCGTAATAGCTCCGACTAAGAGGCACACCATCCCAATAAACCAAATCAAATTCATCTGAAGACAAAGTAGATGTATGATTATCAATAAAATTTGCAGATTAATTTTATTATATAACAAAACATAAATAATACTCACATCTGAAGCGTCGATGAACACCGAAGATCAAATCGAAACTAATGATTTCAACAAAGTTTTGCTCGTTTTTATACTAAATTCGAATATTACTATATCTATAGCAACTCATTGCTCGCAGTGACGTTCAGTAGAATTTGCAAAAAATTCGCACTACTTTCATATCAGACATCGTATTGAACTAAAACAAATCACCCATTTTTTGTGTTAATGTTATTAGTTTAAATTGAATAGTTTGTGTTCAATTAATTTAATAATATTTATATCACCTTGGTCCACGGCGTTAAACTTGTCCCCATCCCCTATTTAATTATTCACGGAGACGTATTTTTAGTAAATATTCAAGATTGCGTAAAGGAACTGACGTTTTAGAAATGTCATACACGCCGCTCCGAATTAAATCGACTTCAATAAACTTGCTAGACATTTTCCAAAAATTCCAAGAAATCAAGTTCTCGGAAGACTCGATTTAAATTTAGCCTAATTTTTTTTATTTATTAACATTATTAATGTACTTAATAAAAATGCATTTAAATGATCATATAAGGCCTAGAATGATTTTTTGCTTTAATGTACTTTATAATGCATAATTCTATAAATAACACTAGATTTAAAGAGAATAATTTTTTGACCTCTAGACAAGATGAGTGCAAAAAGAAAGAGATATTCCGTCGAGTACATGAACGAAATCGTAAACATCTCTCAGGGCAAGAATCGTACAACTTTCAACAAAGTAGAGACTTTAGATTTCTGGGCTATTCAGTCCTTAAATGGCGAGCATAGGACGATAATCTCAATCATCAGGTATATGGGGGAAATGTCGATTAGATCGGCAAGTGATACTTCCTGAGCAGTGGCGCGCGATTTACAATAAAATACAGCCCATTTACAATAAAAAATCATTTTATGAATGATAATTAGGAAATTTTAATCAAATATTTTATTTTTATTTAATATTTTTTAATTTTTTCCCTCTTGGCACATCTCGGCGCTCACTGTTCTTCCGGCCATATGGACGGCGCGCCCCTGTTCCTGGACCTGAAGACCTGAGAATGGATTGCCGACAGGAGAGCAGAGGATTTGTATGCAAGACTGATACCCAAACGTTTGGTCTTAAATGGCTTCACGGTTAGATAATAAAGAAACTGTTTGCAGAACTTATATTATCGCCCCCGTAGCTTATATTTAATGTCGACTTTAAGAAATGTAATTTATTTTAATAAATTATTATTTTATATTTTGAAACTCTTCCCTCTTCGCGCCCCTAATTTTTCGGCGCCCATGTACGCCGCACAATCTGGCCATATGGTGGGAGCGCCTCTGACAATACTGATCAAATGATTTCCCTTGACGGCATGAACTTTCATCATAGGCGCATTAGCCTTATTGTAGAGCTATCCAACACCCTTCTCCATTTTATCCCGTCTGCCGCCACGTCGCTCCATCTTCCGATAAGTGTCAATGATGCAGTGCCCTCCTGTACGTAGTCCAACCATCTCAGCCTTAGTATTGTAAAGGATGTGGAAGGATTCGTGACTCGGACCATGGCGAGCCTTTAATCTCGCCGGTGGACGAAATGCAAACACAGTTTATAAAGTTGAACACATCGACACATTGTAATTATAAAGAAATTGTTACCAGAGGCAGCTGTTAGGTTATAAAGTATTAAGCGTGATCGTGCGACGTCCTGAATTAACGCTCTATGTCGCGACCTCTGACAATGACGGTACTCCTGGCGGTCTAGAGTCCAGAGTGTCGATAGAGGCACCCTTCCTTGATGATCCTCGACGAGGGGCCGGCTGGGGGCTCGGAGTCGCTCGACGTAGCATGCCAGTCTGCGGTGCCAAGTTGTGGATGCTGAGGTGAAGTCTGCGAACAACCTAGTCGATTGTTGGTTGGCTGCGATGATGATATTATCGGTGTCGGGAATAAATTGACATACGGAGGACGAGTGCAACTGCGGGCGGAGGTCTGCCCGGGGGAAGCGTGGTAGATTTCCGGAGACGCGGTGTATTGTTGCCAAGGCACAACACGACGTTGGTCCAAACACATGGAATAACCACCACAGTATTCTTTTCCTCCAGGGACAGGAAGGCTTGTTAACCATAAGCCTTTTCGATGGCTGACAGTCCCGCATCCATGACACGTGACCGGCCCACCGAAGTCTGGCCACTCTGATGACAGCTGTGACCGATGTATCCTTGTATAGTACGTACAGTGGGGAATGGAATATCCTCGTTGCTTCGGATATTCCATTCCCCATCGTCGAATACGGCTCCAAATATTCGCCTCAGAATCCTCCCCTCGAGGATATCCAGACCCGTATGTTCATATTCCCGCATATTCATATAGAGTCATATAGAGTCATATAGAGCTTGACTTTAATCTTTCATAGGAGTATTCTCGATCCCAGATGCTGTTGAAGTTCAAAGTATCTGCGGTTTACCAGCGTGGTTCTTCGTCGTACTTTTAAATTGGTTTCATTATTTTTTGTAATAAGTGAGCCGATGTATGTGAATTCTTGGACGGCTTCGAAACTGTACTCTTCGACTCTCATGCGTTCAATGATTCGTCCTTGGCATATGTGCATGTATTTTATTTTAGTTTCATTGATTTTCAGTCCTATGCCCATTGCCGCTATCATTATTATCTGGCACGCATCCTTGAGGGCCACAATATCTATGTCGTCCGCAAAGGCAAGAAGCTGCACCGACTCATTAAGAATGGTGCCAGATGTTTCGGAGTCTCTTATTGATCGATAACAATAAACATGCTAGCGCGTCACCCTGGTAACGCATTACCAGCAGGTTATGACAAGTGGCCTTCTAACCCTGAGTCGGGTCTTTGCCACCTGGAAGACACTACGCATCTCCAGCAGACACGTTCATCCCAACCCTAATGCCAGGACTGTGACGGTCGTCCACCAAGCTATGTAGGCTCTTCAAATACGGGTCAGGTCGCCAGCCATGAGCCTGGGAGACGAGTTGTCAACGTGCGGATTGTAACAATAATAATCAGACGAGGCTAGGGCCAATTCGTATTTAATTTACGGTCTAATCGGGTACTATGGGCACCTCCTGTGGCACACACGTCACTGAATTAGCCTGGATAGCGGCCTGGCTCCTCATTGCTCAGTAGAATCTACGGTACCATGACTGTGCCAACCGCCATCACCGCCACGTCCATTATACGACTCGACAACACTCGATTTAATGAGGAATTATTGGACAAGAATTCCTCATTTAATGATTATTGAAAAGGCGTGTCTTTCATGAAACTAGAAATGAGTCATTGAGGATTCTGTTCATAGTCGTATCGATAAAACTCAACTTGGTTGGTGAGCATCTGTGAGATCTCTCTACATCGTCTAGGATGACAAACTTTACCGAGCTACATAGTTTTCTTCAAACTGTTTTAGGTAATAATTTATTAAATTTGATTAATAATAAGTTTAATTATATTTTTTTTAATGTGTTGTTACACTTGTGCCTGACGTACCTTGACATTAGTGGCTATATTGGATGCTTATTTGTAAAATAGAAATATTCAAAATCAAATACACCGTTGTGATATCCGAGGGCTATATTCTTGCGTCGGAATAATGGTCTATATATTTTCCTGATTTTATATTAATATTATATTTTATCTGAACAAGATTATTAGCTTATGAAAATAAATTAATTTATTTAGACCACATTCGATTGAGGATTCAAAGGGAAATGGATAAGGATATCACGAATAAAAGTCAATAAATCATTTAAAAATATTTAAATCTTCAAGAATATATAATACTAAAACGTAACTAAAATTTCTATGAAGATATTTATGCGAAATTCTAAAAAATACACATAATATTATAAAACATGGCTATGTATACGTATAAATATAAACATAAATAGATTTACATGAAAAATAATGCCAAATAAAATCTTCTATTATGCCACATATTCTAATTAAAAAAATATATGTATATATTAAACACCCTATAGTACTATAAGGGAAGATTATAGCACGTAAATGGTAAAATGCAGGAATAACAAATGATTTTTATCGGCTTATTATAAAAACGACGTGTCGAAAAACATAATTTCAGCAAAAGTATCGGGGTAGTAGTGAATAAATGCATTTTGCACAATTAAATTAAAAACTATAAATAAAAATAATAATCAAGAAATGATTTTCTCGACAAGATTCAGCGGTAATCTCTAGAACGTATGTTCAGCACAAAAAGAGAATCGAGCGCATATATTACGGTTAACACTATTAAACGTGGATGTCAATTATTCAATTTACTTTATACCAGTCTCATTATTTATTAAATCTAGTCGTGAATTTTATATACCATTTCCGTTTAAATGTAAAACTTAATTTAAGTGAAAAGCATACATCCTTCGATATATATTTCGGCACAAATTTTTCACAGGACAAATAAAATATATTAATTTTAACGTTACATAGAAACAATTAATAAACCGTATTTTTGTCATGGCGTAAAATTACGAGGCACATGCGACAATGTCTCGGTATTACAGTTAACGTAACACCATGAAAAGATGAAAATAATGAGCCACGAAAATCAGAATGCTCATAATCGTCCGAATTATTATCAAAGAAAGTATTAGAGCAGTTTTTGACTATAAAAGAGATTTGTTACGGCCTATTTTATAAAAACTACATATTGCAAGGTGAGTTATTGCATCAATCATAAACACGTTTTATTTTCCGAGTGAGAAAAATAATCCGTTTTATGAGAACTGACTAGATAAAATATCGTAAAAGCAACAGATTTTCAATCAACTAATATAATATATAGGAATTATCGAAGAGTTTAATTATGGCGTAATTATAAGGCAGTGATTAATCAGCTTATGTCAGCGGATGTGCTGAATTGACTGGCCTACGGTCGAAGGAACTAATATGGTCTGCGGCAACTGCTGCTGCTGTTGTTGTTGCTGCTGTTGCTGCTGCTGTTGTTGCTGCTGTTGTTGTTGTTGTTGTTTTGCTGCTGCTGTTGTTGCTGTTGGCATTGTTGTTGTTGACACGGTTGCGGTTGGCAGTGTTGCGTCAAACACTGCTGCGGTTGACATTCTTGTTCGGGCTGCTGTTTACCGCCGTTGAGCTTAGACTTTTTCTTTGGGGTAATCTCGGAATAATACAGCGGCAATCGGGTTTTTATCGCCGCGAGGGCGACGCCGTTGATCTCCTCGTGGAATATACTCGTATATCGCCATTGCTTAACGGCGGGTCCCCGCTTCTTATTGTTTTTGGCGTTCTTCTGCTTTTCCTCTTTTTTCTTTTCAATCTCCAGCGGCTGTTCGGTCTTAATCGGAGCGGGGACGGCTCTCACAATTAAATAAGTGTTCGTTTCGGAGTGCGGTTGAGCGTACTGCTGCTGCGGATGAGTAGGATCGGGCCCTTGCATCAACTGTTGCATATTTCCCGGAACAACGACGGGACCCTGCGGATAATAACTCATTTTATCCGTTTGGACGTAGCTTCCGACGCTAATCGGTTGCGATGTATACTGTGCGGGCACGATAGTCTGAGTTATGAAATTTTCCGCTATGTTCATGATGCTGCTGTTCGGATACGCGAGACAGTACGTTTCGGAGGGCGTCGTGGGATTAGCGGTAATTTCTTGCGTGATGCTATAAGTACTCGGAATGACCGGCAACTGCGGCACTTGCTGCTCGTCGGACGTACTCGTCTTCTTATTTTTAGGCAGAATAGTGAAAATGTACGCTGGATCGTATATCTTAATGTAGTCCTTCCACATCTTGGTGATATTGATTTCGAGGCCCGTCGCTTTATCGATCCGAATGAAATCTTTGAGTCGATGTGTGTGTACAATGGTATAGATGTGGGTTTTGATTTGATTTATTACGTCTTGCGCTAATCTAACTTCGCCGAGTCTCCCGCTGCTCTTGCCCCTGTTGTCGCTGGGAAACATGATGCCGTCGTCCATTTTCTTGCATAACACTCTTACTTTTCGTTCGGTGATGGAATGAATGTTTTTAAATGCCTGTTGGCAAACTTGTGTTTCCCTGCCTCGCACACGGATATAATATTCAAATGTGCAAGTGCGTCTGCTGCTATCCTTTTTTCTTTTGCGCTTGATGTCGATTTGTCGCATTAGCCCGAAGAGATACGCGTTTTGTTCGTCGTGCGATTTCATAGAATAAAATCCTCGGAATGTCTGTAGTCTGACGGTCTCTGGCACCTTTGAATAGCATTTCCTTCGGCATCTGCAGTCGGGACCCGGCTGTTTTTCGGGTACAGTCTTTCCGTTTGTGTTTATGTGCTCCTTTCCGGCGATACGAAGCCGTTTTTGTTTTTGCTTGTGCCATTCTGAAAACAATTAAGAGCCATATTAAATTTTGTACAAACAATAATTGTACAGTGAAAGATCAATGGAAAAAATAAAATTCAGCATCAGATTAATGCACCAGTGGCAAATATTTAATATTTATAGAAAAATTCAAGGACCCCAATGTTTAGCAATCCCCCTGAATGCCGAGGCCCTGAACCCTTGCATTGTTGTGCCTTACGGTAGCTACGCTGCTGATAAGGAGCATAATTCAATATGAAATAACAGGAAACTGTAGAAAACATATCGGTTTCTTATATGAAGTCACAATATTTATTTAAAACAATTAATTTTCTAATTATTGTGCATTTTGCAATACGGATGTTACGTCGCCAGAAAGATCCTTTAGCACCGAGGGCCCTGGGTGCCTCTAAATGCTGAGCGCCTATGGGGGCCCTAAATGACGATTGCCCCGATTTCTCACATCCTTTTGTATTAAAGTAGCAACATGCCTGTACATCAGTGTGATCTTCAAGAGACAATTACTAGCACATTTAAAGCCGAGGGTTATGTTAGCTCTATTACCTATAGATGATTGAGCACCAGTAAGCCGATTGAAACATGGTTAGTGGCTGTAACAAGTATCAGTGGCGGACTTATCATTTGGGGCCCTAGGTGCAATTCAAATTTGAGCCCCCCTTCTCTCAAAACGTTTTTTTACTCTTTTTTTTATATTTCGGATAGATAATTAATTAGACATCAGTTTTTGTAAAAAGACAGAAAAGAATCTTTTTAATTCCAATTGCTTTTCTTTTATTTCTCCTTTTTTATCAACTTTTCGATGATCGATGGTGCAAATATTTATTATTTTTAGAAAAATTCAGGGGCTGTCAAATGCCGAGGGTCTCGATCCCTTGCATTTTCTTATGGTAGCCACACGCCTGAATCCATGAATCATAGTCCACGGAACAATCGGTGCATATGGTTCGAAATATGACCGTTATAGGTAGCCACCTGAAAATCCTTGACCACCTGACAAATGGCCATATCTGGCGTTATTTATTTGTCAATAAAATATAAGAAATACTGCTAAAATATTATTTTTATAACAAAAAATATCGTTTTGAGAGATGAACTCTGAAGCCCCCTGAATTAATGAAGCCCCAGGGGTGCGCCTTATGCGCCAAATTCCCTCACTGATCATGATGCTATCATAAAAAAAATTATTGTCTCGCCTTCTAAAAGAAAGATTTTGAGTTTATATAAAAAGTAAAAAGTTTTTCATTAGTTAAATGAATGCTTTATCTCTATTACAGTTTTTTTACGTCAAATACACCGTTGCAAATCAATTTTTTACGTTTTTAAAGGAATTGATAAAAAAAAGTATATATGTATTGAAAAATATTTAATTAACTTAATTTTTAAAAGGGTCAATTTGATTTGAAAAAAATTGTATTTGATTTGCAAAAAGTTGTATTTGATTTGTAAAAGGATGCATTTGATTTGAAAAGGGTGTATTTAACGTAAAAAATCTGTAAAATCGAAATTTTCAAATATATCAATCTTCATTTAGATCCTTAGCATTATATGTACATTCGACAATTATATAATTTACTCAATCATAGCTATGTCTGTACATTAATCAAAAGGGATATTTTATGCTCGCAACAATTTTGTGTTGTGGCAACACTGACTGCAGCCGTCACTGTGTGACAGCTCGCGAATTTGCGGGCGACGTATTATTTTCGCGAATTATTGCAATAATTAGCGAAAATAATTAAAATGAAGCTCAATGACATAATACACAACATTATAAAAAATCAAAAGAGGAAGATTATTGCTTCTGCAGCATCACAGGGTACATATTTCAATAAAATATTTAATTTTACTACATTCTAGAGTGTGAAGATATCCCTTAAAAAGAGAATCGAGTATGAATATAAATAAATATAACTTATATTGCAGATAATGAGCAATCTACTCATAAAAAGACACATAGTATTTTAGATAAATCCGATATAAATGTAAGTATTTGTCTCGACGAGTACATAACGGTACCTTCGACTAGTATAGACATGAAAAAAAGACTATTGGATAAGTTTATTCAAATAAACAAGAGTAATTCTGACAAGAAAATCAATAGCGAATTAATAAAAACGTTGGACAATGCCGTAAATAAATTGATCAATAGCGACGACAAGACAGAAAATAAGCCGCGTAAAGGCAGAAAGAGAAAATTCGAATTGAATCGAGAAGAAAGAAAAATACGAAAATATAAAAATCTGCCCTATGTAAATTCAAAAAACGAAATGATCGATGCAAAAAATTTCATTGACTTCGACTGCAAATGTCCGTTGAAATGCAACAAATTAGTCAGCCTGCAAAAACGACATACAGAATTCAAGAAATTCTACGAACTCGGTACGTATAACGCCCAATCGATGTTCATCGCCGAGTGCGTGAAAGAAAATCCAGTCAAACGGAGCTACGTCTCGAAGAACGAAGGCGTTGTTCAGAAGAAAAAGCAATTCTCTCGAACGTATTACATATCCGGCACGAGAGTCTGCAGAAATATGTACGTCAAAACACTGCAAACGACTCCGAAGCGAGTGGATTCGGCACTGAAGAAAATGAGATCGGAATGTTGCATCACCGACAAGAGAGGCAAACGAGCCGGCGGATGGAATAAGACGGCCGAAGAGGACGAGCTCTTCGTAGTAAATCACTTGCAAAAAATGCAGAGATGCATAACGCAGTATCACGAGATAGACTGCGACGGAAAATATTACAATTTCAACATGTCACTCAAAATGATATACAATTTGTATGCAAAAGAAGTGGAAAAGAGTCCGAGGAAAAAAGTTTCTTATCCGAAATTCAGAAATATATACATCGCCAGGATCAAACCTTTAAAAAGTGCATTATCGACACAAACCGTGTATGAAAATGAGAAAAAATCTTTACATATTAACGATTGATACGATTTATTTAATTAATAAATAAAAAAAATGACAAAGTTTATACAAAAATCTATTCACTTTGTGATATAAAACTGCATTAACAAAGAACTGATTATAATCCTTTATTTATAATATAAATATTATCAAAAGTAATTTTTACAGATATAAATATTAGGTGACTCTATCTAATAGAGTGAGTAATTTTTAGAATATTTTTATTTAATATAAATGGTTGCATAAATATTTATTTGTTTATATGTACAAATTATTTATATATTATATGAGATGTTTAAACAATCTGAATAATTATTTTTATTTCAAGGGATAGGTTAAAATAAAAATAATTTAAAATGAATATTCTTTCAATATTTAAAAAAAATAGTAAAAGAAATCTGAATATCATATAGATTTACTTTATAAAATCTCTGAATCTTAATAGGTGTAAATAAAAATAAGTTTTAATTCAATTTAAATGACCCAACCTTTTTCTTAGATATTTACCTTTAACTAAATATTTTTTTTCACAGACCCCTTACATTTTTCTGCAATCTACAGCAGTGATCATTCAAAATATTAGCTGTAACTGGGTTAATCGCTTTAATACATAAATGCGAAACATAATGAAATTTACATAAAATTTATCATCGATCCCTCGAACACTATAGAACATTTACAAACTTCCATAGACGCCTCAGGGGGTCTACCTGGATCCCCCGATGTAGACGATATTCAACCTTATTAAAATCACACGGTGAACATGCACATGCAAGAAATGGACGGCCATACTTTGTCCCAAGAAAATGACGTCCCAGGACCAGTCCCCGTATGAAAATGAAGTGTCAAAATCATTGAAAACGCGTTTTTTTCACAATCATTGCATAGAGTTGTTAAAATTCCCAACTTCCCAACATTTTTCCTACACAGACCCCTTCTAACTAAATAATTTTCTTCATAGACCCCCATATATTTTTTCTCCAATCTACCGCAATGATGCACAATTTGAATTCAATTACAATTGCCGGCAATTAAGACAAAAAAGTAGTGAAAATTTTCTAATTCAAGTAAAAACATTGATTGAGCAATGTTTAGCACATCACCGATCGATTGTTTTTATTATGCATTGAATACACTGTATTAGTCGAATCATTTTTAATGAAGACATTTGCATGGAATGTTATTGCAGTGCACCTTGTGCAAAATTAACTCGTATCTCAGTCTGGAAACGATAATAAGTACAATTTTACTTTTTAATATTTTTTTAATAGAATTAATAGCCCGATTTGTAATAGAAAACGATGAGGTCGACGCGTAATTCTGCACTTCATAACCTCGCCATTGTTCAAGAAATATTTTGATCTCGAATAATTATGACAGAATTCCATTTTGGAGATAAACTGCTGCAGAACTTCTGCAAATAGCCGACGCAGACGCGCCAGGACGGATCTGTTGGAATGGGGTGCGTTTTAAAACAGAGAAACACTGACGTTGCAGATTTGACAGTTGGGGTCGGACGAGCCAGCGAGTTGTAAACACGGCGGCTGGCCGCGAATGTTTTGAAGCGGACATCTCAAGACAGAACGCCGTAAGCGGCGACATCGAGACGGCCGTGCGGGGATGTGGGGGCCCCGGGCGCTGCGGGCCTCTGCCCCCCGGCCGGACTCACCCTCGGGGTTGCGCGCCCGCTTCTTGGCGGCCCGCGCACCGCCGCCCTCGCCTGGGCGCCGCCGCCCGCGAGCCGCGTCCGCCATTCCGTCTCCAGCGCCGGCGCCGCGCGCTCGATCCTGCACGGCCAGCTACTCTTTTAAACTTTAACTCGATTTTTTTTACATTAAATTTAATAATTTATCGAGAATTTAATGCACATTTACAAAATAAATACGTAAAATATATTTTAATTAATAAATGATCATAATAATTTAAAATTTCACATTATTATCCTAAATTTTAATTAAGTGATAAATTATAAACAACTTCGTAACCATTGGAAAAGATTTGAAAATAATTTTCCAATTATCATTTATTTTCTTTAAGCAATTTTGTTTCTTTTAAAATATTCCCTATTAAATATTTACGCTTCCTTTAAATTACTGTTTTCTACAAAATGCTATATATAATTTATCATTATTTCCTAAATTGAACTGGCAAATAAATAATGCCAGCTATGGCATGTTTTTCAGATGGCTACCCTAATAGTTATATTTCAAACCATATGCACTAACTGTTATACATGAATTCAGGTGCGTAGCTACCTTAGGGCAAAACGAAGGCGTTGGGGCCCTCGCCATACAGACCTGCAGAAGGCCCCAGATTTTTTTTAAAAATAATAAATATTCGAAGCATCGAGATCGCTTATATCGATTATCGAGAAGCTAATAAAAAAAAAGAAAAAGGAGTAACAATAACAGTTAAAAGGTTTAGTTTTATTTTTGTTTTTTTCTATTTACATAAAATGTTTGAAATTTATTATATATCCGGAGCATTGCAAATTGAGTAAAAAACGTAGAATACACATTATATGGTGTAGGAGTAGTGAAAATATTATTAGGGGGGTCTCAAAATTGAATTGCGCTTGGGGCCTCTCAAGTACTCTTGGATGGCAATTTTCAGTGTGCCGTTTATCTACATATTTTGTCTCTTCAATGTTGCCAAAACGTCATCTTTTTGAGATTTATTTTCTGGAGTAGAAATAAAATTCCATAAATAAAAAATCGCAAAACACACGAATTATCAAATTATAATAACCATCAGCTGAAAATCTATTTTTATGACTATGTTCAGCGCAATCAAAACATAATAATAAACGTTTCAGAATTACATGTTTTTTAACTGATGCAGGTATGACCCGAAGATGAATTGCATAATTTCCTTTCATCGAGTACCTGAAAACCTGCCGCCTCATCCTCCTTCCGGGTGACCTAGGCGCATGCGCGGTGGGGTAGGTCGGGCCTGTTGTTATCCTTGGTCGGGTTCGATCGACTTACTCCCACAAGTGTCAGGAGATTGCCTTTTTTCTCGAAACGAACGGCTCATCATCTCGCGGACAACATGAGTCCCGATTCTTTGATCCGGCTGTAAGTAATTCAGCTGAAAATCAATAAATAAAAACGTTTCCGGGCGGTTTTGCGTATGATATCCCCACCCCATTCCTTTCATACATCAATATCTAACTAAACATACATATTAAATTCGATATTTCGTATTATATTAACTAAGGAATTCGCTTCAAATAATAAAAAATATCTTTTTACATGCATGATGACTAAATTTTCATGAAAAAAATATTTTTAACTTTTATAAAAGACCTGAAAAAAAACAGCTGAATATTAAAATTAATCAAATTATCATGTTGTTTCTTATAATTATTAAAAAAATATATTATTTGATTGATTTCTGCAACATCTCTTTGTTATGCAGGGCGTCGACCTTGCAACTTGCATTATTCTATTGAATCTACTCAGATATCTCAATCTTACATAAATATTTATTTGCTAATAATTTAGGTTATTATTACATATTAATTTCTCAACTTAATATTTTATAAAAAAAACAATATTGATCATCGGCTTCATAGAGCCGGAAATTTTTATATTTTTAAATAAATACACATATTAAGTGGACGACTGATTTCTGTTAAGATAATTTCTCATTATATTCTTTTTACTAATATAATACACATTCTGATGATTGATTCCCAACTCTTTAACCAATCAATATATGGAGGAATCATCATCGTCATCATTTGCCGACTACGAGACACTCACTCTCTGAACGTATGGACCGTAACAGACTCTCTAATCATAGTCGAGGCCAAATGAACCCGAGTCTCACACGTGATGTAAGAAGGCTTCCCCTTTGTGTTCATACCACGGGGACCCAAGCCATCTGCAGTTTTTGTAGAGAGTTTTCCCTCTCTCGGCTTGGATTTTACCCTCCCGACTGTGTCCAGGGGAGTAAGAGGTCGAATAAAATTCTATATATCAACTCAAATGTTAAATAAATTTATATTTTGATTGATGCTCTGTGGCTTATAAATGTGATTTAACGTTCTAAAAGTTTATACAAAAGAAAAATAGCTGTTATTGATTTAATTTGATCAAAAAAACACATTGAAACTGACCTCAATTTCTTTCCTACGATACATACATACATAAATGGCCTTATAACCTTGAAGCGGGTCTTTGCCACCTGGAGGACACTACGCAATCTCCAGCAGAGACACGTTCATCCCAACCCCGATACCAGGACTGTGACGGTCGTCCACCAGGTTATCTAGCCATGAGCCAGGGATTCTAATAAAAAATATGGACCCCCATAACTAGTCATCTGTTGATTCAGCGTCATTTGATTGTCAAAATAACATAATACTAAGATGCATGAGAGTACGTTTCAGACATAACAGCATAAAAAAGATTTGGTTAGTTATAATCAACGTTGAAATAAAAGAATCTTATATTTTCTTACAACAGATGTCTGCTCGAGATAACAAGATTACTTCCACACTTCAAGGACGATCTGGTAACACTACCAAGATCAATAAAAAGCGCATTGCTGCGCATAATTTACTACCGGAATGGCATTTTGGAGGATACAGAAGTTTTACGCAATCTGCTGCATCCAGACATCGAGATAATTAATTTCATCAATTGCGTTGTAACCGACGAAATGATGGAGTGTATTTCCATATGCAGCAACCTCAGGGCGTTGAAATTTAGGGGGAGCAAACATCTGTCTAAAGAAGGTTCGTCCACATAATACATGTTTGCGTATTAAATATATATTATTTATCATATATTCCAGCGTGTATTAGTGCGTTTCCAAACTTCCCGAATCTGATGGTCCTCTCTGCTATCAAATGCAGTGCAATCGACGACGAAGTCATGCACTTGATCGTGAAATCCTGTCCGAACATTACGACATTAAACATACATAGCACGGGCGTCACGAGTGTAACACTTGGGTATATATGCCATTTGAGATTGAGGTCGCTTAATATTAAAGGTTTTTACGTAAGTATCGTTTGCATCAAATGTTTTCTGAAGATTGTGTTTCATTGAATATACGATTTTAGATATCCGACGACGGAATAAATCGATTCCTGTCCGGTGTATGCAGGGATTATGTAGAGGAGTTCTACTTTACCGATTGTTCTTACGAATCGTACGAGAATGTGATTAAAAAATGCGCAAATCTCACTACAATAATCGGTACAAAGATTTTCGAACACCATGCTTTGGCAGGTAAATATCTATTACGCCTTACTTGATCAACGCATATGTATTTAACTCCCGTTTGTATCATTGAAAGGATCCAGCGTCTGCATGCGTCCAACGAAACAAATTACTTTCATATTATAGAATTCGTTGAATGGCATACTGAATGCACTTAATTAAATCACTGTAAGTATACAATCAATTATATTTTTACGATTATTTCTAAAAAAAAAAGCAGCGATAAGGACATATTTTTATATATGTATGATGAAATTTTTCTTATTATTTACCTTGAATTGCACAAAGCCATATATAATGTCGTTTGCTTAGATATTAAAGCTCATTTTAACCCATAAACTCATTTTATTTATCATTTTAGGTATTACGGTAAGTTGATATGTTATTAACGTTAACAATAATACATTTATATTACAGAAAACCTTCGTTTTAGTTGATGATCCCTTGAATTGTATTCACAGCCAGTTCAAAAAGGATAAGTGTAGCATTCGTATGCCATGTGTGGACATTTATATATTACTCTGAGTAATGGACATTGATGTTTAGATGTAATCGAAAAAAATAAATTGAAAACAATATGTGTGTAGCGTAAAGAAAAACATTCTGCGATCCGCGCGTAGAATTTGATGTACCCCCGTAGAAAAGTGTGTTAACAAATCCCTCAGGTAGATACGTAGCCGTCGTTGAATCTGAATATTTTGAGATTATTTTACATTTGTACATTTTTCAAGCAAGCAGACATAAATGAAAATAAGACTGCTGTATTTTGAAAATTCTTTATTTATCTAAAATAACTGATAGATGTAAGAACACTGTGTTTTAGGCTTAATAATATTTACTCTTTCCGTAGAATAAATTATTTATATAATAAACAATGCAATAGAACCTCGAGAAATCGGGCTAATTACGATAAGTGTGGAAGAATGACTTATGTCAATGCTTTTTTTACATAGTCGCGTTGGTGTTTCTCAGCTTAACAGCCGAGTCATTGCTTTGAACAGATTGTCCTAGTGATGGCATCTAGAGTAAGTGTTTTCATTCTGCGTAGGCCAGAGATCCGCTTGATGAAGTGTCTGTGGTGTGTTCAAGTCGAACTACACACACATAATTCGTGCTTAGAAGATCAGCCGAACGTCAGTTATCACCATCTTTCTCGTATGCCAGGGAATGAAATTAATGATTCAGTCGTTCCCGATGCAGAGAGAGGCTTTATTTTTACACATTCAATCCAAAGCCTACATTATTATTATAGTTATTAGTCGTGCAATAATAAAAAACAACATATTTTTCATCATCATCATAGGCGCAACAGCCCTATTGTAGTGCCCTGACCTTATCCAACACCTGCAGCATGCAGCACCATGCAGCATCCCTCTGTACACAGTTGAACCACCTCAGCCTCGGTCCTCCTTTGCTCCGAGGACAGGAAGGTTGTTAACCATAAGCTTTTTTGGCGGCTGACTATCCCGCATCCTTGACTGACCCACCGGAGTCTGACCATTGTGACCGGTATATCCTTGTATAATCGGTACAGCTCCTCGTTGTTTCAGATACACCATTTCCAGTCGATTCAGCTCCAAATATTCGTCTCAAAATCCTCTTATCAAGGATATCCAGTTGTCGTTCATGAGGGTCATGTAGAGCTTGACTTTAATCATCCTCGAGAGGAATCTTGACTGTAGATGCTGTCTTAAGTCCAAAGTATGGTCGTTCGCTGAATGGAGTCTTATCTTGTCGTGATGCAAGATGATGCCGTGTTTGACTGATCTTCGTCTTTAATCTCTCTAATTGTGAACAATAAACATATGCATTAATCGTTTTATCCTTTGGCGGTAATTCTAAATGAACGATCCCCTTGAAAACTCAAGACGTAGACAACGTCGCATTTTCTGGATGCAATCCAACTCGGGCTCGTCTTTGGGGTGGTAGACCTTTGTTTACCCAATACCCTTTGTGTTATCAATGTCAATTTCTTAGTTTATCTTTGAGAGAATGATTTTGTGAAAGATCTCTGGTCCAAATACACTTGAGTGATATGGAAATTCTTCACAAACGAAGCGTACATGGAGGATATCTACAGCCAAAAGTGACTGAGTAGATTCAAGATGAGACTGGTAATAACGAGAAGACTGGTGATAGCTGTTGCATAGATAGGCTGCTTGCGGAAGAGGTCAAATCCAAAATTTTAGCTTATGAAAGCTTCATATTAAGAATATTTTTCGTTGCTTTGTATAGAATGTATTCGATATAAATTTTTTTTTTTGGCTAAATAGTATGTTATACGATAATCGAGGTTCTACTCTATATATGTGTATATGTAATGATAGTCTTATCAATCCAGTATTATAATGAGTAGTCACATAGTGACCAGTATTATTAAGTACCATATTATTATCGCTGAGGGCATGGGCCTTACCAGACTCGCACGTGGCATGAGGGCTCCCTTTAAGTGTCTATATCGCGGGGACCCAAGCCGTCTTTGTATGCGGTTTTTTGTAAAGAGTTTCCCTCTCTTCTTGGCCTTTGCCGGCATTGGACGTGTATCCTCTACCCTGTTGGTAATTGGATTATTATATAATAAATGTATGTAATTAGAGGAAATAAAAATGATAATTAATCTTATTTCGTTTATTATTTTATATCCAATATTTTCCATATATATCAGTATATGTGTTTAACTAATTTTACACTTATTTGTAACATGATCGACGTGTAATTTCATCTAGTAACATTTTAAAGATTATCTAAATTTGATTTATTTTGCGTTCACGTATATATTATCAAGAAAATAATATTACAAAAACAAAAACGTAAATGTATTTGGCTCATACGAGTATCAAACATAGATAAACAAAATCATATCGATCAGACACGCCCATATTTCAGCATAAAACGAACAACTGCTCGATTTATAATAAATTGGAATAATATTTAAATAAATGCTCGCTTCATCGAGTAACTATATTTGTTTTATAAAAATTTAAATAACTAACAGTGGACACCATCGTTAAACGTGAATACATTATAATTTGCGAATTTAAAAAAAAATATGCCGTATCCGAATTTAAAAAAAAATATCAACTTTTTATAAGATTATATATTTATAACTTTGAATTAAATAATATTTTTCGTTAAATCAAGAATAACATTTGACAAGGAATGTGATCTCACTGTATACGATCATAGATATACATAATATATAATACGAGGTTTCTTCTGCGTTGAACAATTATCGCAATCATCAAACCGAATTGATGCGACGCTAGATTTACTCTCGGCTAATTCATGCCTTTTTTGGTGTCACCAAACCGGTTTGTTTTAGTTGCAAGATGATGGAACGCATCCGTGATACGTCTTTGCTGGATTTCGCAGACTTTGGATTGAAATCGCACAGCTTGGCAATCCTCTCCCATTCGGTGCCGGGTTCGATTTCGTCGCTCTCTTCCGCTACAAATTGTTTTTCGGCGCTCCTGAAAATTAAATTACGTTTTAAACACGAAATAATATATTAAATTATATAAATAATCAACGGGATTGTATTCGGATGAATTACTCACTTTGCAGACTCCCTTTTATGTTAGCATAAGAAATAGAAAATAGATAAATTTTATGAATGTTAAACAAGCTTAGAGATGAAATATTTAGTATGTTAAATATTATTATTATGAGCGTATTGTTTACCTGTTTGCAGCTTTGGTCTTGCTGATCTGTTCTTCGTGAGTGGCGTACCAATCTTCGAGTTCTTTCTTAGCGACTTCTCGCATTTCCTGCTTTCTAACTTCCTCTTCTGCGTCTGTAAAGTTTTATACGATATTATTATCATATTTTGATAACGGTTTTTAATGAAATATGCAATAATTTTTCATGAACAATATGTTATTTAATGGAATGAATCATTTATATGTCGAAGGGATTCATTAGTTGTTTCGCAATGTATGAAATCGTGTCACCTTTCTGTTCGAGTCGCAGCTTCTGTTCTTCCCTCCACTTGCGGATCTTCTCGGGCTCCTCCTTCTCCATCTGCTTGGAGGGCGTGGGCGAAGGAGCTTCGATCACCGGAGCGACCGGCTCTGGCATGCTAGCCGGCGCCAACAGCTCATCATCAAGCTCCGCCAGCTGCTGCTGCTCGCGGGCCAAGAAGTCAGCCGCCGGATCAGTATCACCGAAGTCGTCCATGGTTAGTCTCACTCGTCACTGATCACTGGCGGCGACCCAGGTTAGCCAACTGCAGCATGATCGATATTGCACGTCAGAGTCGTGTCAAAATATTTACTCGTCGTTTTATCAAAATTATTACTTTTAATTAATTCATATTTATAAATAAAAATTTACAATACGAAATTATACAATTTATAATCAGTATTTGATTTTCTTGCATATTGTTACGGTGCCACTTGCAAATCAAAGTTGGCAGCCCTGCACATAACCTGTCACTTGTCACTCCGCGCCGGGATTGCCTCACCATGTCGGACTCCTTCGATCTAGGCTCGAGCGATAACAACAAGTCGAGCGATGCTGAGCTCCAGGAATTTCTCGTTGGAGAGCAGCAGAAACAGCAGTTCCAATCACAAGTATGCGAATCGGTCTCATTTAAAATAAACTGATTTATTTCTCATTGATCCGTTTTTGTCTGCAGATCCATGACTTGAACGATATGTGCTGGGACAAGTGCGTGGATAAGCCAAGTAATAAGCTCGACTCTCGCACGGAGACATGCCTCGTCAACTGCGTGGGCCGCTTCCTCGACACCTCTTTCCTGATCACCAACCGTTTCACGCAGCTCATACAGAAAAGCGGTCAAAGATAGGGGATGAGACCAAAGGCGAAACCCCCACCGATGCATTTATTACAGCGAACGCATAACGGCGGCATAATCGTTGAAAAAATTATGTTCGCCGTTGCGCCATGTCGTCCGTTATTATAATTTCTGTTAGAGGGCAATATCGTCGCAATGTTGTGTAGTCGAATTTTTAAAACACAAATGTATAATAAAGTCGTAATTTTTTCAATACGTACCTTATAACAGTTAATTTTATAATAATGCACCTTTTATAATGATAATTTTATAATAATGTTGTTCTTTTTTATAAATAAATGCACCTTTAAAATCAAATGCACCTTATTAAAAATTTAATAAAACATTTAATACATTTTCCACTAATTACGTTTTTTTCAGTTCCTTCAAAATAAAAAAAACGCCAGTTCAATTGCATTTATGGAGAACCCCGAATTTACGTTTTCCCACAAATTACGTTTTTTTCAGTTCCTTCAAAAATGTAAAAAACGCGTTCCACTGTATTTATGGAGAACCCCGAATTTACGTTTTCCCACAAATTACGTTTTTTTTCAGTTCCTTCAAAAATGTAATAAACGCGTTCCACTGTATTTATGGAGTACCCCGAATTTATTAAAGCCTAGCATCATTGCTTTACGAGTTCCTTCACAAACATACAAAACGGGTCTCCGAAGTATTTAATAATTCGACGATCCCCGACTATTAAATATTACGTTTTTTTACCAGTTCCTCAAAACCAAAAAAACGAGTTCAATATGGCACTCGAATTAAAGTTTTTCTGTTTTGTCAGTTCCTTTGTACTGAGAACGGGTTCACTATATTTAGTACCGCGATGCCTTCAATCCTGAATTTACATTTTTCCACTTATTACGTTTTATTAACAGTATAAATTTGAAAAATCACTTTCTGGACGTTCGGAACATCGTACCGGATGCGAGTGAGAAAAAACATCGTTGAAAACCAGGAACTGAAAGAAAAAGGTAATTAGCGGGAAAACGTAAACTCGGGATTAGATTCGGGGTACTAAATACTATGAAACCTGTTTTACATTTTTGGTTATCCGACAAAAAAACGTAATTAGTGGAAAACGTACCTGGGACTAAATACATGGGAACACGTTTTTTACGTTTTCAGCTGATCGCGCAAAACGCACCAGCTAAAACGCAACCAAAATTCAAACAAGCGAAACCGCGTTTTTTTTACGCATTTTTTTTTGAAGGAATTGAAATAAAAACGTAATTTGTGGGAAAACGTAAATTCGGGGTACTGCATAAATACAGTGAACCCGTATTTTACATTTTTGAAGGAACTGATAAACGTAATTAGTGGGAAAATGGCTGAACAATTTTATTAAATTTTTAATAATAAGGTGTTTGATTTTTAAAAGGTGCATTTGATTTGTAAAAAGGTGCATTTGATTTATAAAAAGGTGCTTTTGAATTATAAAAAGGTGCATTTGATTTATAAAAAGGTGCTTTTGATTGGCAATATCGTCGCAATGTTGTGTAGTCGAATTTTTAAAACACAAATGTATAATATTAGTTATTAAAGTTGTTCAATAAATTATATTGTAAAAAATGTCGGATTTTGATTTGAACACATTTAAAAAAGGATTTGATGAAAATACATAAGTTGATTGTGTAATTTTTTATAAAAAAAAACCATGAAATGACGAATGATGATGAAATAGTTTTAACTGAATTAAAAATCATGTGTCATTTAATTCTAATTAGACAATAAATTACGTCAGTTTATATAGATTCTTTTTTAATTCATCATCATCGTCATTTACTTACCGCAAGACTCTCACCCACTGAGCTGAGTGTATAGACCTTACCAGACTAGAATCGTAGTTGGGGCCTCACAATGGCGTGAGGACTCCCCTTTTACGTTCGCCCTCAACTTGGTATGTGTTTCTTTTATGAAGAGGTTTCCTTATCTCGACCATTGCTGGCAGTTATTTTCCACCATTGCTGGTATTGGACTTTACCCTACTCACTGTGTTCAGGCAATTGGAAAGGGGTTTGTTTCTTCTCTAGGGGTTCCGATGTGAAAGTCACAACTAGCATTAACCTTTTTGTGTAATAGTAATTCTTCCATCATATTAAGGACGTTAAGGACACCTAGTAAGGAAGAAGAGGGAGCAAAAATATCGAAACTAGGTTGATAATCGACCTTCATTTTAGTTATCCTTCCCAGGGCATATCAGTAATACTGGTGAGAAAAAGAGATATTTGTATTAAAAAAAAAATAGATTAGTAATAGATTTGGTCGACTTTTGACTACGAGTTTGTAGCGGTTGATTTGGTATTTTAGTTGATTTCGATTGGTTTGGTTTATCAGGCAATAACCATTCAATGTTTGGTTATGTGTTACGTAGTTGTAACTTATATTTAATTATTATAGTAATAGGGTAATGGTACTGCTGATTATCCCCTTTTAAATGCGTTTTTATAATGTAAAAATATTTTTGGATAGTATAATAAATATTTTTTTGGGGTAGTTATCCAATATAAAAAATATATAAAACATAAACAAAGCGTACAATCTCTTTTAAATTCATTATCATGCATTTTTGTATATGGCCGTATTTTTATATGCTAAGATCAAAAAACAGGAGCTTGGCGGCTATCAGCTGACTTGTGACCGCGAATATCTCGGTTTTCAATTAAAAGTAACAATGTCACTGTTTAAACTGAGAAATATCACCATTTTTACATTAATCGTATCGTTCTTTATCTCGTGCAACACTCAGATACCTTCTGTGATAACGACCTGGAAATTTACAGCTGCTGCAGATGAAGGTACTATCATTTTATTAATCCTTAATTTGAAAGATGTGACATAAGTTTCCAATGTATAAATAATATTAATTTTGAATAGCTTGGAAAACATTGCAGAATTCCTCTGCACTTGACGCGATTGAAAGGGGATGCTCAGTGTGTGAAGTTAATCAATGCGATGGTACCGTCGGTTTCGGAGGTAGTCCCGATGAAAATGGCGAGACGACTCTTGACGCCATGATCATGGATGGGTTCGATTTTCTTGAAATCATCGATATATATACATTTTTCAATGAGAATTAAATAAAATAAGTATGTATTTCAGTACAGATATGGATGTCGGTGCTGTTGGTGGATTGAGACGGATTAAAAACGTTATATCTGTAGCTAGACGTGTGTTAGAACATACGACGCATTCTATGCTCGTCGGAGATTTGGCTACAAATTTTGCCAAAGCCATGGGGTTTAAAGAAGAATCACTCTCGACGGAAAATTCAGTAAACATTTGGAGCAAATGGAAAGAAGCAGATTGCCAACCTAATAATTGGATCGTAAGTAAATATACTGAAATATTAATTGGATTGCAACGTAATAATATTATTACGAACTCTAGAATGTAAAACCTGATCCAAAAACAAGTTGCGGTCCGTATACGGTCGATAAAATAAATAAAGTAACGGCAAACAAGGATATCCACATCGGCGAATATAATCACGATACTATCGGCATGGTTGCAATTGATAAATCGGGAAATATTGCGGCGGGAACTTCGACGAATGGATTACGCCACAAAATTCCAGGGTAATCTATTGCAATATTTATCTTATTATCGATGATGGATATTTAAATGTAAAATATTATCGTTATATATTAAAGACGCGTTGGCGATTCGCCTATACCGGGCTCAGGAGCTTACGCAGATAGTACAGTCGGGGGAGCAGCTGCTACCGGAGACGGCGATATCATGCTCAGATTTTTACCGAGGTATTCTTAATCCACTATATCGTTAATTCGATATTTACGCGGTATTTTTAATCTATATTTATTTAAATCGTAGCTTTTTAGCCGTCGAGGAAATGAGAAACGGTAAATCTCCGGCAGACGCTGCAAAAATTTCTGTGCTTCGTATGGCGAAATTTTATCCAAAGTTCTCCGGCGGAGTAATCGCTATAAATAAAGACGGAAAATATGGCGCCGGTTGTCATGGCATGGAAAAATTTCCATTCTCCGTCGCCAATTCCGTCAACGATAAAGTAGAAGTGGAATATGTGGAATGTGCACAACCAAACACCGTTCAATTTTAAATATTTTATTATCGCATCACGTTTAATAATTTATAATATTTGCATATCGATCAAATTAGAAAATAAAACTGCGTTTGTTATATTGTTGCTTCTATATCTTTAATGCCGTTCCTGAAAAAAAAATGATGTATTATATAACGTAATTAAAAATGGCTGTGTTTAAATTGGGTTTCGATATTTACCTTAAACCCTGATCGTATCCGACACCTCTCATTTTTTCCACTTTTGCTATTTCAATCGTAAGCGTTGATACAAAATCGGTCATATGTTGAGGCCCCAACATGGGCGATACGTTCACGACTAATTTGAAAAATGGACTTGAACTGAAAGCGAGATGCTTTTGACAGACTTTTATCAAAACGTCTTTCACAGCCGATCTGAAATAAATGATATTAAATAATGTATTAGGGGTCGCGATAATCACATATCTATATATGACTCGGGGAGATGTGCATATGCATGCATGTGTATATCTATATAGGTGTGTGTGGTGTAGTCGCTCGCTATAAGCAGATAATGTCTTTGAGGTGTTAAGGGGGGCGCGACAGTAGTACCAAAAAGGTAATCCACCGCTGCCACCAAAATGTTAGGGGGGCGCGACAGTAGTACCAAAAAGGTATCCCACGCTGCCACCAAAGAATGTTAAGGGGCCGACGAGTAGTACCAAAATTATCCCACGCTGCCACTACAAAATGTGGGGTGCTGACAGTAGTACCAAAGAGTATCCCACCGCTGCCACCAAAGATATTAGGGAATGACGACGAAGTAGTACCAAAAAGGTGTCCCCACGCTGCCACCAAAATGTGGGGGGGGCGAGCAGTAGTACAAAAGGTATCCACGCTGCCACCAAAATCAGAAGTGACGAGTAGTATAAAAGAATTATCCACAGCTGCCGCCCAAAATGTTAGGGGGACGCGACAGTAGTACCAAAAATGGTAACCGGTCGCTGCCTCCAAAGTTAAGGCACCTGAACTCGGGCATCAAAAGGTACACGACCACTGGCGCCAAAACGTTCAATCGTCCGGTAGTTGACGATCCCGCTTCGAAGACCGAGACAAAGTGACGGACTATGCCGGTTTATAACAGAGAAGAGAAATAAACGAATACCGAGACAAACCCTCTCCTACTTGCCTGGACACAGTCGAGAGGGTAAAATCCGATACCAATAGGGTAGAAGATATACGTCCAATGCCAGCAATGGCCAAGAGAGGGAAACTCTTTACAAAAAACCACATACCAAGACGGCTTAGGTCCCTGGTATGGACACGAAGGGAGCCCTCACGTCACGTGTAAGACTCAGGTTCCTTTGGCCTCGACTGCCATTCCAGAGTTTGGTAAGACTCATGCCTCAGCGAGTGAAAGCCTTGTGGCTAGCAAATGATGATTATGATGATGATATAGGAATAGTTCGATTGATAAGACAGATACCTTATATCAGTCTCTGATGTAGAGAGAGCGCTACTGCATATGGTGTTCACAATTTGTCCGGCAACTCTTTTATTAGGATTCGTCGAATCGGAATACATAAGTTGCTCAAATATAGAGAGCATCGTGCACGAGACTATGACGTAGAGTAAATTTATATTCGACGTAATGCAGAGCTGCTGTATAATGGATAGCGCCTGAAAATATTAATTAATTAATCAATTGCATGATAAATAATATAGTCTATATTATTATTTACCTTCGTCGAATGAATATGACTTTGTTTTCCTCTGCAGGTAATAAAATTACTCGATATTTTGTCTAAAATGTACGTTTCCAGTATTAAATCATTGCTGCATTCGTTCGGAATAATTCTATGCGGTATATTATAAACGTTTTCTTTAGTCGCTAACGTTTTTTCAGCAAAAAACGGCAAGTATTGAATAACCATGTCACGCATGGCCTTCTCTACGTACATATCGGTTTTGTATTCCAATTGATATAGACCTCGCATGAACATATACCAGCTCCTACATACGGCCGTAGCTACGTACGGATGTAATTTTTTCTCCATAAATAATTGCGGAGGTAATATGATCGTGTTTATGAACGAATGTAGTATACACGTCGGATCACCCTGGAAAAAAAATGTTATCATTCTCCATAGCACACAATATATATATTATATCAATAATATTACTCTTGAATAAATAATCGGAGAACAATGCAAGAACAACGTTCCCGTCGTGATGAACAATTGTACGACGAAATCCAGCGACGGCGGCGCTTTGATGATCTTCAATATGCATTTGTCCAATCCGGCGATGTATTGATTGACTTTTTTCTTGAAATCAAATTTATCCTCTTGTTTCTGCGATTAAAATCATCATTTAATCGTAAATTAATCGCGTATATATATTACGTAACGTCATATAAAAACCTGAATGTTATCCCACGCTTTTCTAATCCCGTAAAAAAAATTGCATAGACTCCTCTGTTCGGCGTCGCCGTGACAAGGAGTTATATTCAACGAGGAAAACTCGCCCAGCTGACAAATTAGCAACATCAAATGTGTGTCGTCGTCGCACGGAGTTTCCGTAGATAATAAAGCGCATTTAATCCAGCAACGTATCAGTAAACTTTGACAGAGCTTATTATCGTTCTCCATATAATGCAGTATTTGATCGTCTTGCAAAATTTGTATCAAAAAATGACGTATAACTCTGAAATCATGATCGTATTTAACAACGCAACACCTACATACAATACAGTACCGAGCAATGAAATTGTAACGCAATTGAGTCCATCGTCCTTGCCATGTTAAACCGCCATTGTTCAACCGGCAGGAGATCGGTTGTTGTGTATGCAAAACCGATTTCAACCAGCAGTGGACATACGAGAGGAATATATAGCAGGCGCTGCAGCAGAAGTTGGGAGTACACACCATCCGGAGAAGATTGCAGGAAGGCGGTTTAGTAACAGGGAAAAAACTATTCATAACGAAGAATATGAAGAAATCCAGATTAGAATAGGGGATAATTTACCAAACCTGGATCGAAATCGACTGGCGAAAAGTCAAAAGGCTAAACATAGCCTCAGCCTATTCAGCAGAGTTGTAAATTCCTCCTGGGATCTCAGGTTTCAGGACAAGACCCTGCTACTTTATTATAAGGCAATTTTGACACTGTGGTGGTCACACATTGAATGCCCCTGGATAATTGGACAGCCCTGCTGATTCAACGAATATTCGCATAAATACTAAAACAACGGAAGTCGTCCACCCTTTGGAATCAAAAACATGGTGGTCTGCATAACATAACAGGGTTTCCACGGGAATTTGAGGCGGGACTTGAGCTCGACCCCAGGTGGGAGGAAGAACCCCTTCTTCTCGATGGCCGTCCAATTAAAAATCTAGGGGCGGATTGAACCTCTCGGACAACCAGTCAAGAAATCGTTTAGCTGAACCAAGAAAAAACTGTTCAGCCAAACCAATCAGATTTCCAAACCTGGTTACAAATAGAGCCCCCCGGGCTTCGAAAAGAGAGAGAGCACCACCGAGTACAGAGAGCGCCACCGAGCCCAGAGAGCACCACCAGACCAGAAGCATCAACTCTCTCCTGAGGAACATCAATTCGCCAACAGCACTCCTGAGAATATCGTCAAGACTTCTCACCACCAGCTGTCCAGCCGAGATCATCACGAAGACGCCGAGTACTTCACGCCGATTTCAAAAAATAAGAAATCCTCAGTCAGCTGATCACAGACTTCATCTCGGACACAATTGAGCAATCTTCAGGTAGTCGTCGACTCATCAGCTGAGATCTTTCAGCAGCCGCTGATTCATCAATCTCATCTCTAAGATCTTCCAGCAGTCGCTAACCGATCATCGCATCACTGAAACAATCGAACAGTCGCCGATTAATCAGCGGATTCCTTCGAGCAGATATGCAGCCACCAACGGCTGCCTCCAGTACATCGCAAACGCACCGCAGCGTTATTCACCTAAGGGTCAATTTGGATATAATTACGCGTCAAGAGCCCTGAACATGCACCTCGACCAGAGTTCCAGGTGATACAAGTGAAACAAGTGACCTAAACCCCCCCAACGCCAATTGCAAACCATTCTTTGAGTTTTTAGGGTCATAGAGCCGCAATCCTGGTCATTGAGCAACGCCTAAGCCTATGCCTGGCCAAAGATTTTCCTTTATTATGGCCACAAGATACTACCGCACTTCTTATACAGCGGTACTATCCCGTGTATTTCCTTTGGACCTGGAAATACAAGTTCATGCTGCAGTCTGGTTGGCGTCTTGGGGAAAAATGGCCTCGGTAGGCTCAATAGACATTACCCAAGCTGAAGATGTCAACAGGGATTCTGAAACGGCGGGAAAAACTGGCTACCAGTTCTTTCCAAATATTGCACGTCGCCTGAAAATGAGTCAGATCCTCTCAAATCATTTTGTATTATAATTTATTACCGGTCACGGAGTCTTTTAATGCAAGGCTGAAGAATTTTGAACTTAGATGGTTCCTGCAACCACTGCGGGTGCCCTGAACAAACCCTTGAGCATTAACTGTGGGAGTGTCTGGATTTAACTCAGACAGGGAAGTGATGCTTAGTGTGGGCCGATTGGAGATAACTTGGAGACAAAACTGTCTCCAAAGGACTGTGAAGCACCCAGCTGGTCAAACGATTCAAATGAGCTTTACCAGACTCTCGAATAGTAGTTGAGGCCAAAGAAGTCTTATGCGTGACGTGAGGGCTTCCCTTTTGTATCCATACCCCAGGGACCCAAGTCGTCTTGGTATGTGGTTTATGTAAAGAGCTTCTCTCTCTTGGCTATTATTGGCATTTGACATGTTCGTACGTACCACTATTAGTATCGGATTTTACCCTCCTGACTGTGTTTGAATAGCATTCATTCATATCTTCTTTAAGCGTTAATTAATTATTAACCTTGCCTTTCTAGTGGACCTCTTCAAAGAGAGGTCCACTGAAAAGAAGGAAGAGGAGCGAAAGTATCGAGCCTGGACCGTTTATAGGGTTTTCCTTCCCAGGGCATAGTGGTTTTATTGAGAATCTACATACATACATGTACATATTTATTCATCCTCATGCGGCGCAACAGCCCTATTGTAGAGCCCTGGCCTCATCCAACACCCTTCTTATTTCATTTTTGTTCGTAATAAGTGAGCCAAGATATGTGAACTCCTGGAAGGCCTTGAAGCTGTACTCTTCGACTCTCAGAGTTTCAAGGGTTCGTCCTTGGTTTTCATGGTGTTAAAATTTCACTACTGCATATAATATAACTAAAAAAACTACCTTTCGTTTGCGTTATCGACGTTAATAAAATATTTGACGATATTCTCGAACGATTCATATTTATTAGCATAAACCTTATTGTCCAACACGAATTTTCCGAAGGCGTAAGCTAGATCCGCCACTTGTAATGCCGACGTGCCGTTTAAATACAACGTTTTGATACAGGCGAGGATATGAACGAACAACGCGTTGATCATCGACGACATACTCTCATTATGGTTCATATTGTACGAGCAAAATATTTGTACTTTTGCCAAGATCGATGAGAAACTCTCCAACGGTTTGTATACGTCCGATAAATTGCAAACGCTCAAGTATCTAGCGATCCACGAATCTATAAATTAAATATACATTAAATATATTTCCGCTAATATTTCGGTTATGTTTACGTACCGATCAATACGTGTTCATCGTTTTGAAACTCGTTGCTGATATCGATAACGTCTAAACAGCCGTTCAACGTCATTTTAACGAGTGAAATCGATTCGGTGTCTCGTAAATTGCAAAATTTCAGCATAATCGATTTTAACGGCTGAGCTACTTTGGCTATGCTCGTTTGATTTCCGATGTGCAAATGCAATATGACTAGATGCGTTTTTATTATAATTTGCTTTTTGTTCAGAGGCAGATTATCGAATGGCAGCTGAAGAATCAGCTCTTGAAGTTTATTACACTGAAATTAATATAATCGATTATAACTAAGTAATTAATTAATCGTACAGCCAACCCTCCTATAGCGTTTTTTTCTATAGCGCTTGCGACGGTTTTTTGTATAGCGTTCCCTCACCAGGAGCGTCATTGAAAATATAAAAATATAAAAATGGGTGAAATGTTTGATTTGCTTCAAATCGCAAAGAAAGTTAAAAAAAACCTAACCCCAAATTTTGTATGGATGCCTAACTTTCTATAGCGTGGTCCCTATCTGAACGTTATAGAAGGGTTGACTGTATTTTTAATTGTGTTGTAAATACCATTTCGATAGGATCCGTAGCGACGGCCATTACTAGAAATAATGTGGAGAAATTTTTTATTCCGTATTCATTCAATGCGAGAATTTTATTCGGCGTAAATTTCGGAAAGATGCGTCCTTTGATTTTTTGACACAACGCAGTTTGATTCTGTATCAATCCCTTCTTCAAATGCAATCCGAGTAATGTAGTGAAGAGTAAAAAACTGCTATCCGATTTCTTATCGTTCTTCTGAGAAGCAGGCAACGTGATTCGTGACTTCAAATCGGAAACAAAATCCGCAACCGACGAACTATAAATTAATTTAATTTATAATAAAAGAATAATTGATATATCGACGGATTTAAATATACTTTTGCAACGATACGAATGTATCTTCGATTCCGGGTATCAAGAAACCACAATTTAATCGCTTATGAAAATATTCCCATAACAACATAATTATTTCGTTCTTAGTTTCCGTCCATATATTTAAAAGCTTAGTAATTTTGAGCATTATACTACGCATCGTCGCTTCGGGAATCATATTCTCATTCATTGTGATATTTTTTACGACGTTTTCTAACAACGAAAAATTAGAAACGATCTAAAAAAAAATAATAAATATTATTATATTAATTTTTTGATAGAACGTATCAAAAGAATTACGTACTCTGGTTGTTCCAATACCATCGAGGTCTTCATAACTGTCATATTTTTGTAACTGTGCAATTTTTAATAATAAATGCAACGAAAATTCCAACGGTTTATTTGATTTTATTGTTTCCATGAAATGCAAATTATTAGCCGAAGCTCTCGTAACATTTTCTGCGTTAGTTTTAGACTCTAATGCATATTTTGTCATAATATTATTAAAGTAGAACCAAAAATTGGAGCATTTATTTTCGCTGCATAATTTTTCTATACGTATTTGGAAAGCCAACCAAATTTGTTTTACGCAGCCACAAGCAAAAATATTTGCCGCTCCCGTCTGAAATTTAATAAATAAATATATCAGAGCAATTCATCAATTTTAAAAATACATTTAAAACAATTACCTTATTATAAGTTTTGTTTGCCAACGATATTAAATTATAAATCATCCATTCTATTTCTTTTTCGATTTCCGGATTGAATCCAGAGTTCATGTCGGAGCCATGTTCAAACGTTTCACACTCGGTTTCGAATAGAATCTCTTGCTGAAATTGATTGTTTATTTCTAATAAAATAAAAAAATGTAGCCATAATAATTCTAAATACATATGAAATATGTGGAATGACGCCAGGGGACACTGAAATATAATAAGTCAATATTAATATCAATTTATTACAAAATACAATCAAATAAATTATACTATATATAAATACATGATTGCCGCTCTCAGACGTACAATTTTGTATAACAAAATCTGGTAGACAATCTATCCTTTTGATCAATCGACGAAAAGAATTCAGAGATTCCTTTATCGTATATATTGGCCCAGAATTATCGTCATTTAACGATAACATATTCTGTAACATTTCCTTTATATGCATAAAGAAATCGATAATACACTCTCTCAATAGACTGTAATTGGAATAATCGCTCATAGATGACGATAAATTATTGTTTCTCGCAGCATTGTTGAGGAAATTAAAGTATTTTCTGTGATAGAACAAGATTAAATATTAAATAAAAATATATTGACTGAATAAAGTATCGAAATACCTTGCAAAGCTAAAGAGTTCTTCGAGATGACAGTGTGTGGTGGAGCCCCTGTGATAGGCACGCCCGAATAGCTGCACGAGCAACTCCTCGCTGTGCTCGGGGGCCATCATGAGGTCGGCACGACCACGCGAGCCGCATTGCAGCAGCATGTTCTGAACTATCAGACGTCACGCAGATTTGACATTTCCCGCCGCCGACAGTACGTCAACAGTTGAGGCCCAAACGCTCGTTTATATGACCAACTAAAAGCAACCTCAATCATCAAATATATTTTATCAGCCACATTTATAAACATAATTTAGCTGTGGTTAGATATTATTTGTTGTAATATAAATCAAAATAAAATATTCCACACGACGAAGGTAAGAGCCTTAGTGAAAGACAGAAAATAATTCAAGACGTTAACAGAAATTTGAAAAAGAGAAACGATCTCACGTATCAAAATTCAATTACGGTCAAACCTGTTTTTGTGCAATTTTGGTATATGAAAAATTGCAAAAAAATCTAATTTGTCTATATATAGGGAGTCTATAGTATGTCTATAGTAAGGGAGAAGAGGATTATAGGATTTTCATTTCCAATTTTTTAGACGTCAAGATTCGTCATAAATATTTTAAGTGTTCTATTCAGTTGATTAAAATGCTAAGTGATATGACATAAGAATACTAAATCATTTAACCAATTTATATATGAAAATTCAAAAAGAGTATCCCAACTTTTTAAATTTATTGTTTATAATTTTTATTTGTATTAAACTATATTATTAAATGTGTTTAATAATATGTATTTGTTTTTAATTAATTTATTCTTTATTATCATTAAATTATAACGATTTTTAATTTTTCAATATTAAAATAAAATCAGAATTCCTTTACGGTCAAAATATGTTATTAATATACATATAAGTAGTGATATTAAATTATTTATTTCTTGCTCTTTTCTTGATGATCAATTTAAATATTGTTTCGATATTTATTTTAATTATAGGATAAAAAATGCCTTTTATTTTATTTATTAATCTAAATTAATAAGAGAAATGTAAACCGTCCTTATTAAATTATTAACGTAGTTAAGTCATGCTTTAGATCGTGATTAGATAAAATAAATTGTTGTTGAGAGTAGCTGGCCGTGCAGGCGTGTGGGTTGGCTATCCTGCTTCCGTGCTAACCTCTCTTTTTTTGCGACGTACGCGTGCGGTCGTGTTGCTGACAGTCGCTCGCCATGACGAACTCCAAGGGTTACCGCCGCGGCACGCGAGACTTGTTCTCGCGCAAGTTCCGCTCTCATGGCGTCATCCCACTTTCGACGTACATGAAGATCTACAAAGTCGGGGACATCGTCGACATCAGGGTGAGTAGTGTGCCACCGCTTGTGTGCCGGTTGTTTCCGCTGAGCTTGTGCAATAACGTGCTGTGTTTTTCAGGGTAACGGAGCTGTACAGAAGGGTATGCCTTTCAAAGCTTACCACGGAAAGACCGGCCGAGTGTTCAACGTGACAGCACATGCTTTAGGCATCATCGTCAACAAGCGTGTCCGCGGCAACATCATCCCCAAGAGGATCAACGTCCGCATCGAGCACGTTAAGCACTCCAAGTGCAGACAGGACTTCATCTCCAGGGTCAAGAAGAACCGTGACATGCAACAGACCGCCAGACAAAACAAGGTCAAGTTCAACCTTAAGCGCCAACCGGCCCAGCCCAGCCGAGGACACATTGTCAGCGGTAAGAAAGGTACCATCGTGCTCGCGCCTGTACCTTATGAATGTATCGCATAAGTTTTATAAATAATAAATTTAAGAAAACGCATATACGTCTTTTATTTGTTGTTCCATATTTACATAATGATGATATTTTTTTTCAGTAAAGCTTTTATGGTCCTAAAATAATACCGTCATTTACATACTTGAATGAATTTATCTCACAAATTTTGGCATTTGCAAGTAATTATTGTGGACTCGTCTACTTGACATTTAATTTTTATTTTGTAAATAAACAATATGAGATTTTTGTTTGAGATTAGATTGGAATTGTGGTATTTCTTTTACTTAATGCTTCAAGATTATGAAGAGAAATTTTCACGTGATCAGTAATCCTTTTGTTACAATAAGAAGTATTCACGAATTGTACCAGCTCGCCTAAAACAGACAGATAGAGAAAAAACAAGGACTTGTTATTGCCTACGCCTCCTGAAAGAAGAAAAAATGAACTTGTGGCGAGTAGGACTAAATTGTGATCCACTGATCTAAAGTTTGGTCTCGGAAGATGGCCCGCAACTCTACAAATCAGATTCCCATTGACATCTTTGGAGATGAGGGTAATCCCCACTCGATTATTAGGGAGTAGTTGTGCATCCGACTACTAGGACAACCAATAAATACAGTTTTTATTCACATAATCGATGATACGATATAACGCCTTGGAAGTCCCTTGGGCAAGAGATTATCCAGAAGAAATTCTTAAGACTCTAGTTACATGGGGAGTTTGGATTTTAACCAAGCTCATACCCTAGTGCACGGGTTCAGGGTTGTCTGGAGTACGTGACTAGTCGATATATTTAGCTAAGCATTTCTTCGAGGTATTGGTTAGTACAAGGACAGGTGCAGTCGGTAGCTTTCCGATAATCTGGGCGATCATCCCCAAATTACGTGGATGAAATTCAATGAGATTTTATAATTTTATATAACAGAATTTATTGATTCTGTCTTTATCCCTTTTTTTAAATTATCTCCCGATGTAGAGTATTATATTATTTCTATAGACGATGCTAATTTTTACACCTAAAATTAATTTGATGCATCTGTAAAAATGTTTGTGGAAAAGAAGAGAGACATCCGATACGATTAGATCAAATCAAAACAGGTTATAGCTTCTAAGCAATTCTATAAACCCCTGAATTCGTGGAAAGTTAGAAGCGAACGTCTTAATAAAGAACTGTCATGGCCATGTTCCTCTATTTTAATAATTCTTCTTGAGTCGGCACCCTCATGTCTGAGGATCGTGACCATTCTTGTTTCGAATCTTCTTGATTTTGACTCTCCAGGATTCTCTGCATTCGGCATCTCTCATCACAACTACTACAGTGGAGATTCGTCTCTTCCCTGTGTTCTTTCAAGTTTCTAAGCACGATATGCTTCTCAGGCTATCATTTCTTCTACCGATGTGTCCAAAGTCATTTCATCGCACTTCTTCAACGGCATCACTCTTAATTATTGCTGGCGTCCTTTCGCTCGACCTTGAAATCCAGCTGAGGGCTGTCATATAGAAATTCTTAACCCTCTTCAGACCCGGTAGATTAACGTATCTGGATAGCTGATTGCCTTTATCGATTGTTATCAGTTCAGTTTTAGTAATATTGATCTCGAGTCCTAGCTTTTTACATTCCCAGACAACTCTTTTAAGCACTTCAGCCATTTCTTCTTTTTTGGTGGTTAGCAATGTATTTTCGTCCACTTATGTTAGATTAGAAATTTGTTTGTAAGAAAATTGACGCCTTTGAAATGTGGTGTTGGAAACGTCTGCTGAGAATACCATGGACCGCTAAATGCACAAACGAGTCTGTCCTAAAAGAAATGGGGAAATTCAAAGAAGACCATGTCTCCAAAGGATTCTTGGATACTTTGGGCATCTCGCCAGAAGAAATGATAGCCTGGAGAAGCTTGTCGCACTTGGAAATGTACAAGGACACAGGGGAAGGGGCAAGGCACCCACCCGGTGGAGCGACCAAGTGAAGACAGCCACAGGCTCCAGCGTAGTAGCTGTGATGCAAGAGGCAGAATGCAGAGAATCCTGGAGAGACAAAATCAAGAATTTTCGGAACAAGAATAATCACCATCCTCAGACATGAGAGTCCTAACCAAAGAAGAATAAGTTAAATTGGTCCAGGAGTATAGGTCTTGTCTTACCCCTTTGAGCACTGAAAACTTTTTCCGACAAACTCGACTCTATTTTGACTATTGTGGTTTATTTCTTATACAGGCTGTCATCAAAGAAAGTCGTCTTAAAAATTTTGTGATAAAATGAAATACACAAATACTTTATCATTTTTATTACATATTAAATTTTCATTTTATATACAAACAATAGTAAATACTTCACGAAGTTAACAAATAACACGTTTCAATAAAAATCAATTGGAATACTTAATATGATTTGTCACTATTTGATCATAATTTAATAATAATTACTTTATAAGCGAGATTGTAGTAGGCAAAATACTCTAATTGTTGCAGTCTTTCGACTGATAAAATAATATGTAACCAGTCTCTGAAGATTTTTGTATATCTGACGTTAGTCCGTAAAAGTCTTCTATAGTTGACGCATCTATTTTCTGCAATGAAATAAATTCGGCACGTCAACATGATATATATAATTTTATTTAGTCTCAATTGATACATACATCTACCATATCATCATCAAACAGGAGCCAGAATCCATGGCTCTTAACAATACTTATATAATGTCCTCGATTAGGTCCAGAGCCGCAGTGAATTACAACCGCGACTAAGTCATATAATCTATCTGGATTAACTGCATCATCAGACTGGAAAAAAAAAACAAATAAAATCACATCTAAACGGAATAATTTGTCGTAAATAAACGATCCACGTACCGTATTAAATAACCTGAGTTCTAATGGAAAAACAACCCTATGAGATACTTTAATATGTCTATTATACTGTTCCATATATTTAAATCGTTTCAAATGAAGTGCGAGGATCATCGGTAGTTTCTTCACCCTCATCCTCTTTTGAGCTTCCTGATAACTACTGCAATGATCGCATTTGAATTTGTTCTCGTTGCATAGTGTTTCAGTTTTGCTAAAGCATCGCAGACAGTGTGTGATGCTCGTATTTAAATCTACGTCCACTTGCAAATCGAAAAAGTCTTCATCTTTACTGCTTAGCGTTTCGCAGTTCAAGCAGCGAGTCTCGCTCGTGAGGATACCTTGAAATATTTCGTGAACCCATGTGGGTTCCGTGTTCGAACTGCTAGTGCTATCACTAGAGCCCGGCTTATTTTTAGAGGTATTTTGATTTCGTTCGGCTGAAAATCATAAAATATAATTAACAAAAATACGAGTTATTCGGTTATCCTGAAAGAAATTCATTATTTATTTACGAATATTATTCCGATAACCTATTACAACCTGGTATATATTAGGGGGACCGAAAAGTAATCAAAATTTATTCAATGAGCTCATTCATAGTTAGTTTAAGCAGTGAAAAAAGTCATCGATACTTACAAGGATATTCTGAAACTAAACGTGGTTTAAAAAATTTAAAAATGAAAATGGGAGTCTCAAAGATATCGCACGACAAGGACGACCCCAATAATTAGATGATAATATCCTAAAGGCGACGATGGATTCAGATCCTCGTCAAATGATTGAAGATTGGCTGTCCATGGTCTACAGTTCAGGATTATCTTCGTCACATAGGAAAATTGTACAGGCAAGGAATTTGGATTCCTTATGAATTGATGGAGACGGCACTCGATCAACGGCGAACTGTCTGTGCGTCTCTTTTGTCTTGGTATGAAGCCGATCCGTGCGGCGAATTGTAACTGGAGATGAGAAGTGAGTGCTAAACAATAATTCTGTACAAAAAAACAATGGCTTTCTTCCGGAGAAGTACCCGTTCCAACCCCTCGACCATCACTAACAATAAAGAAAGGATCTACGATCAGTAGCACCACTATGCCAAGGCGTCCCGCAGGTGGCCAACCCCTGGCTCTCTGCCACCGGCGGTTGTAACGTTCCCGCATTTTTCTCCAGTAAAATGTAGCCGTCATTGGCCACATACTACATCCGGAATCCACCATGACGACTCTGAATATTTTCTCCCGTCTTTCCCATGACAATCCTTATCGACACCATAATATTTTCATTTTTATTATTAAAAATTGACAAACTACACCATTAATATGTACCAGACGATGCTAAAAAGGAGACCCTGCAGATCCTCAGACACCGGACCCACTCTGTGTCTGTCACTGTCTGGGACAGATGCAGGGAGACTACTAGGAGACCCTGCGGATCCACGTGGGGAGACTTCCCAATCACTATTGTCTACGAACGATGACCAGCTGATCACTCTTAATTATTGCTGGCGTCCTTGCGCTCGACCTTGAAATCCAGCTAAGGGCTGTCAGTTTTGCTTGAAAAAAAACAGTCCCATTGTCGTTGGTGCCACTACAATTTGCCCAATCGAGGGGGAATCTTTGGCAACTTTAAAATCACACGTCCGCGAATTGGCTCATGATCAGTGGCAAGAGAGGTGGGATTCCTCCCCCAAAGGGCGGAATACCTATCTCTTCTTTAGGGATATCAGAGCCGGGCTTAATTATAGCTGGTTCTTCGCAGACTTCTGGGTCAGTCAATTCCTGACTCCACATTGCTGGTGTGGGCACGTCTGTCAGGATTACAGTCACGTTCTGTGGTCCTGTCCTTAGCTGGACAGTGCACGTCATGACCTACTCTATGCTCTCCGATGTGGCATTTCCCATACGGGTCTCCCGGTGGAGGGCCCTATCGGCCACATAGACCTGGTCAGTGGTGTAATTTGAACTATGAACTTGGAACTGTGTCGGACCGGTCTGATAGTTTCATTCTGGGTACAAAAAGAGCGATGACCAGCCCCGCTCGATCCACAATCGTTCCGGATTAATTATACTGTCATTCTGGGCCTAACCTAAAATCTGACTATGAAATTGTTTGAATTTCTCAGTGTTTGTATTTCTATCACCGGTGAGAGTAAAGGCTCACCATGATCTGAGTCATGAACCCTTCTGTTTTTTGAACCTTTACAGAACTTTTAACTCATCCACCCTATTCATTGGATCCCAGGCCGTTGGAAATCGAACAACTGCCTTTAGGCTGGCAAAAATTATTCTGTTGATTAGTATTAACCATTTTTTTAATAAATAAATAAATGTTTTTCGCCAGCAAAAAAAAAATGATTACATTTTAGTCCTCCTAATATATGTTATCTGGAGCCATTTTTAATTAAATAAATTATTTATTCTGTGTGCAATAGACAATTAACGATGATTTTATTCACAGCCTTAAATATGCAAAATTAAATAAATCAAATAGCTTCAGATTACAGATGAGTACCTATAATTTTTAATTTATACGACTTACCTAAAATAATCTCATTAATATGGTTGATTAAAAAATTTAAAAACTCGTGAGCATCTTGTTGCATGTAATTATCGAATTCAACTAAAAACATAAAACAAATTAAACGTGTGCAATAGGATTTATATAAAAATAATTGTTGTACCTTTCTCTTTACGTAGCCTAGCTATAAATTTTTTAGGTGCAATCGATCCGACTTTCTTCTTCTGAGTTGCTATACTATAAAATAAATCTGCCAAACACGTCAATAATGTTTCCTTCGTTCTCTTATTTTTCGCTTTATATTCGAGTATTTTATCTCGGAATGGACGGCAAAAATATAAAGCTTGAAGCACTGAATTACTATAGCAAGTGTTACCAAACTGAAAACGATATTAATTAATTAATACGCGTATAAATAAATATAATAACAATCGATACTCACATTGACTAAACCGAAATAATGTTCATTAGGAGGGAATTGATCAGAGCCTATATCTCGTTCTAGTTGTGATATATTTCCACCCTAAAAATTAAAAATTAATTGTATATAAAAATCTTCATCAGCAAAGATTTCATAAATTACAGTGAGATATTATAATTCGACGATGAAATAATGAATCATGATATATTTATTGAAATATTGCTCGCGTATGGATGAGCCGCACCCGGCTAATTTGTACCATAATGTAAACATATTTAATTCATTATGAAAATGATTTTTGTCGTATTTACTCAGTGGAAATGTATACATAACAGGATTAAAATGATACATTGCGTGTAATAATTGGATAAGTCTCAAATATCCGAATCTGTCAATTGAGTTTTAGAGTAAATACGTCTATTTGTATTAAGCATTTTATGATTACGCATCTAATACACTTCTCATATGTACTAAATGCTTCAAGTTTCCAATGACTAACCACTATGTAAAGAAAACGACCGATGACTAGAATTTTATCATATCAGTTGTTGTCGATTACATTGGACGAAGTTTAACCAAACGTATGCATAGCATGAGATCTGATATATAGACGGGGATAATGAGATAGTGTTCGATGAATGATATAGCGAGCTGGTACCATGTTTTGTAGGACTGGTCCCAGACATGTCGCGGCTGTGACAGCTGCGCGGCGGTGTTGCCGCACTGCGAGCCAGCTCCGCCTACTGCAGCCACATTCCGCTAGTAGCTAGATATTTCTAGCCACATTCGACAAAAAAAGATGACGTGTCTTTCGAATTTTGAAATTTAACATAAAATTATTCATTCATAATTCTATTAGATTACTTATAAACATATTTTAATGATAAAACTTGCGATTTATATTTGTTAAATTATTAAAATAAATTGCCGTTTATATACCGATATTAAATAAATCATCATATATATGTCAAAAATAATTGCATTTATTGTACTATTGATAATAACACTTGATAATATTTATCTTACATCAGAAAAGTGAGAAAACATCATTTTTAAACGAGTTTAGCTTGGTTTTTTTTATTTTTGAGTGTGGCAACATCGTCCCGTGACAGGAGGCAGCTGATGTGGTCGCTGACCGGCGCGAGCTCTTCCTGTGTCCGTAAGTCACTTTCAGTACTTTTTATCTATTCTATATTCATTCCTGAGTTTATTTAGCCGATCTTCATTCATTATTTGCTTCATCACGCCAGCCTAACGTACAAATTTCTTAGTTTTTAGATATGTATGATAATTGATTTCCTTCCTGGCATCCCACTGCCAATAATCTGCATGGAAGCGTTGATGACGTGGCTTATTTCCTTTGATAAACAGTTTGTGCCACATTTTTTTTATAAAGATGAACTTCTTAGTCATACATTGTAATTAAGCTTATTTATTATGTTATTACAAAATTGTTTGTTTATGAGATAAAAACGCAAAATGTAGCAATGATGTAATTCCTATGTAACAGAACACAGGTAATGTTCTAAAAATATGCCATTACATAACGTATGTAACTTTATTACTTATAGTCCATCGTAAAATATATTTTATTAAAATAAATTCCATTAAATACTAGTTCTGATTTGTTCAGTCTATTTTTTATTTTATCACTCTTTGATAACCGCAAGTGAGCTGACAAAGGTCAATCATCACTACTTTGAATTTAGCAAATTTTATTATTTCAATAAAATAATTTAGATTATTTAATTTTCAACAGATATCAAAATAACAATGAAGTTCTTCATTGCAATCAGCGTTATTTTGTGCGTGGCTGTTGCTGCCGTACCTAATCCTAAACTCGAGGAGAAGAGAACATTGAACAATGATTTATCAGATGCCGAACATTTTCAAAATCAGCATCACAATCCTCAATACGACCACGAAGCGTTTTTAGGCGAAGATCAAGCAAAAACATTCGATCAACTTCCTCCCGAAGAAAGCCAGAGAAGGCTCGGGTAATTATTTTAATAACAACTATTTTTTATCTCGCTCCGTATTCAATTAATAATTAATTTCAGGATAATTGTTGATAAAATCGATGGAGATAACGACGGCCTCATTACAATGGTCGAATTGAAGGATTGGATACGTTACACTCAAAACCGTTACATAGAAGACGATGTCGAGAGACATTGGAAGCATAATAATCCCGATGATAAAGACGTCATCACTTGGGAGGTATGTAATTCTGCATTTAAATAATATATGTTTGTTGGATCTTATATGTATACATTTTTTTTCAGTCGTATAAAGAAAAAAATTACGGATTCATGAGCGGTATGGATGAAAAGGATTTGGAAGTCGAGGGCGAAGGATACTCATATAAATCATTGCTGAATCGCGATCGTAGGCGCTGGAGTCATGCCGGTATAATATTAATCAGATGCTTTAGCATTATCAATTTAAATTATATTATTAAAATATTTAAATTTAATTTTCAGATGGCGACGAGGATAATTCACTGAATCGCACCGAGTTCAGAGCATTTTTACATCCCGAGGATCACCCCGAAATGAAACATATTATTGTTATGGAAACATTGGAAGACATCGATAAAGATAAGGACGGTCAAATATCTTTGTCGGAGTATATCGGTGATATGTATCATCCTGAAGAAGAGGGCGAAGAACCCGATTGGGTTCAAACTGAAAGAGATCAATTCACTCAATATCGGTAATGTATTTATTGTTATTATTAACATTCATTTATTGGTGATTTATTCGTGCTTGTGAAGGCTTCTCCTAATTATCTCCATCGAGTTCGGTCATTGGTTTTCCTCTTCCAGAAGGTTCCTTCAAGTTGGATGATGTCATCAATCCATCGCTCTTTGAGCCACATGAAATTTGTGGACTAGTCCTGTTGTGTCCAGATTTCGACCCTGTAAATCAACACTCAAAGAATTTATTCCTGAGTTGGAACCCTCATGTCAGGATCGTGACCATTCTTGTTCTGAATCTTTTTGATTGTGCCTCTCCAGGATCCCCTGCATTCTGCATCTTGCACAGCAGCTACTACGGTGGAGTCCATGGTGGTCTTCACTTGGTCGCTCCAGCAGATGGGGGCTCTGCCCACCCCCCTGCGCCTTTGTACGTTTCCAAGCATGATGGGCTTCTCCAGGCTATCGTTTCTTCTAGCGAGTTGTCCAAATTATCGAAGAATCTTTGATATGTAGTAGAAAGATGGTCATCTTTATCGTTCCCCATTTCTTTCAGGACAAGAGTTTAGCCGTCCTTAGTATTCTCAGCAAGTCATTAGCTTGGTTTTATTAATATTGATCTTGAGTCCTATTTTTTTTACTTTCACAGGCCACATTCGAGATTAATATTGATCTCGTGCTCGCCATTTCTTTTGAAATTTGGATTTTCTGTGGCATCTTTGGAAGGATTCCATTTCTCAGTCCAGAATTCTATGCTATGAAATCCTTTTTTGTAGTCCAAATACACCAGACAGAAAGGCTACTGATATTCCTCTATATAAGAAGCATTTCTTTAACATTTTGTATAATTTGTCTGAAAGTATGAATTTGGTTTAGGATACTTAAAGCCTCTATTGATGCAGGTCTGCTCTTATGATGGAAACTGATCTAGTTTTTGTGAGACAAGACCTTTTTAATTCTTCAAAAGAGAATCTACTTGATTCTTCAAAAGCGCAGTGTCTCCTTTTTTAAAGAAAAGGATGAATAGACTTTTACTGCATCCTGCTGGAGTTATTCTAGAGTTTTAATAATTTAATATTCTATTTTTTCTAGAGTCTCGTAGCTTACGTTACGAATATCACTTGTGAAAATATCGGATATACAGTAATCCCCCCTATAACGTACACTCCTATAACGTTCCCCCCTATAACGTTTGCGAAGGTTTTTTCCTATAACGTAAATTTTTTAAAATGCTAATTAAAACTTTCATGAAAATATTTTATAATTTTATAAAATTAACTAATAAAATGTCGGGTTGATCTACCATATCGGCAAGTTGCGAAAAGATTATGTCAGCGAAAATACGAACGGATAACGCTCATCGCGCTAGTCGAGTCATTTACGCTGGTTAACACGTAAAAATGTAAAAAAAAAAATGAAAACGTTTGATTTACTGATTTCCTTCAAATCTAAAAATTAAATTGAAATACCCTCACCCCTTATAATGTGAACCTATGTTGACGTTATAGGGGGGTTTACTGTATTTATGTCATCGTTATCATTTTCAAGACACGAAACACTCACTTGTTGAGTAGTAGTGGACTTACGAATGGTAGTCGAGGCCAAATCTGAGTCTCGCACGTGGAGTAAGGGCTCCCGTTTTGTGTCCATACTACGAGGACCCAAGCCATTTTGGTATACCACTGTTGGTATCGAATTTTACTTTTCCGACTGTGTCCAGCCAAGTAGGAGGGGGGTTTGCCCCGGCATTTGTTCTCATCTTCTCCAGGCATTATCTGCTTATAATAAGTCGCAAGTGATTATTGACCTTGTTGCACAATAGCAATCCTTTCATCATGTGAAAGACCTCAAAGAGAGGGAAGTCCCCTAGAAAGAAGGAAGAGGAGTATAGGGTTTTACTTTTCAGGGAATTCTGGTACTGAGTATTAATGTTTAATTATTATTGTAACAGTGATACTAACGGAGACGGTGTCATGGATGTGGACGAAGTCAAGGCGTGGATTATCCCGCCCGATTTCGACCACGCCGAAGCCGAAGCCAGACATTTGATATTCGAGGCGGACAAAGACGCCGACGAAAAGCTGACGAAGAACGAGATCTTGGCAAAGTACGACCTGTTTGTCGGCTCTCAGGCCACAGATTTCGGCGAGGCGCTCGCCCGACACGACGAATTTTAACCTGTACAATGTGTTCTGACGTCGAATTTAAAATAAAACTAGACGTCATGCCATTACTGATGGTGCCTTGAATGTTTTACGTATTTAAGATTTAAACGACTTAATAATGCTTGAATTATGTACTGCCGTCTGTGTTTCACATTCTTACTGTCGTCATTCTTGACTCGCATTCCGTTTGATTTGACTTATTATTTTATTTGACGTTGATTTAATTGACAAATTATTTTTAATAGAATGAATATTGCCTTTATACGATTATTTATACAAATACTATTTATACGTTGTGTCTTAATACATTTTTATTAATATTATTCATCCGCACAATTAATTTAGAATTATGAATACTTAATTAAGGCTTTTTACTATTTTTGTATTGACTAATTATAGTACAACAAATTTATTACCAAAGATATTTGAAATTGACTTTCAATCGTAATGTATTAGCCCTAGAATTTTATGTAATGATACTCAGCTTGATTCGAACGATAGTAATCTTATTTTTGATATTGAATAGTTGTAAAATTCGGGGTTATGAGTTTTATATTTCGATCAAATTCGACGCTTGAACAAATGAATCTTAAAATAACATAAGCTTATATACTTAACGGCGGATCCGGATGTGTCCGTTTTGGACGCGTAGTGATTTTTTTATATGAATCTCTAACGTTTAGAATCTATTATACGTAGGTTAATCAAATTGTTAAGTAATTTTTATTGTGCCAAGATTTTACAAGATTTTAAATAAATTTTTAAACCTATGTTTGTGTTTTTATTTTAATAACCCTATTTAATTAAAAAATAATCCTTTGAAGGACAGATGTCGGATCTTCTAGGATCTAGTGTAACAGTTCTTCCTCTTACTTCCTTCGATAGTCTTAATAAATAAGTTCCTGGACATCATTTTAAATAATTTAATTGCTAACCTCAATAATAGATTTATTGAAAATAATCTTCGACAATGTATCGCCATTGTTTTATCGTTTCAGTATTTTCTTTGTTTGGGCAAAATATTCAGATTTTTATTAAATTCTCGACGTATTTGGACATGTGTAGGTACACACGGACATAATAGAAATTCCATCAGAATGCAATATAGTATTGGGGCCAACACTCAAATATTTGCATTATGACGGAATATGTATTTCATTCCAATATGCGGAGCCGCTCGGCCCCGGGTCGCAATAAACGGCAACGGCCCTGTGCACACATAGGTATGTATGAAATTCTCCTCGGACATTATATAAGTTTGTATTTTTTGGTTGTAGGAATGTTTAATATGGAGAAAAACTTTAATAACGGCGAGATGGGCACTGGGGCAAGAGCAGGTACGGCCCGGCACTGCTATTAGATTTCTCCTAGGCTAGGTCATAGGTCAAATATCCAATAATGCGGCACTTGTCCGTACGGGGCCTGTGACCAACGCTTCCCCCCGAATATATGTAGTTTCTTCTGGGAAAGTTTACGAGGCGAACCCTACACACATCCCCATACAAAATCTGAACCGGAACGTCGAGTGGAGCCGTTTACCGGAATTGAAAAGAAATTGGATAGACGTCAATCAAAACGGAAATGCCATGTTGGTACACGACCAACGGCATGGAAATCTCTTACAAGGCCAACATACGCTTTTCTTTCAATCTATAATACAACATTTTAAACAATACGAGTATAACTTTGATTATTTAGTGGAATGGAACTGGAACGCTTCACATTTTCGATAAAATACCGATGTCTGCTACTCCTTGAATAAGCTTAATGCTACTGCATAGACATATCTACCAAATTATTCACAATCTTCAACAGTTATATAAAGAATTAGCACATAATAGATGATTTTGAAGCAATTTGAAGCAATTCCGATAACAGAACGTGGATGTAAAATGCTTCCATCTTCGAGGAACTGATCGTGACCGCTGAATTTAAATTATTTCATCCGCTGTTTGGCCTTAAAGTAAAAGATAGGTTGATTGAATACACTGACTATACCTTTTTATGGATTTATAGAGGAAGATCAACGACGAAGAAGCTGTAAAGGTATGGAAAACGTGGAAGAAGGATTCGGATGTGACTCGGACCATGGCAAGCTTTTACTCTCACCGGTGATGAAATGTTAACACAGTTAACGTTCAACACATCGACTCATTTATTAACAATAATATCATTAGAGACAGCTTCTCAATTAATAAATGCACGCGACCCTTGCGGCTCCTGGTACTCTCTTGTTGCCGACCTCTGGCAGTGTCCAGAGTATTAGCAGAGAGGTACCCTACCTGATGATTCTCGACGAGGGGTCGGCTGGGGGTTCGGCGCTAGCATGCCAGGCTGCGGTCTCAAGTCGGGGATGCTGAGGCGGAGTCTGCGAACAACCTCGACGGCTGTTGGTTGGCAGGTCTGTTACGATGATAATAAACAAGTTCGGTGTCGATTATGATTGGCATAGAAAGGATGAGAGGAGAGTTTCCAGAGTCGTCATGGTCGGAAGACTGCCCGGGGGGAGTAAGCCCTGTGGTGCATTTCCGGGACGCGACCGTGTGGTGTTGCCAGGACGCAACACGGCGTTAATTAACCCCTTGTGTGATTTGCCCGAATACAATTCGGGTAGGTATTTTGCTGACACAGTGATCTGCCCGAACTGGATTCGGGCACATCGCACACGAAACTTTTTATAGTGATTTGCCCGAATCCATCCCGGGTCATTCCCCCACCAGTCTAGAGAACGCATCGCGCGCGTTGAGTGACACGTGTCGTAATTTGATCTTTCGGGAATAATTACCCACTTTTTTCAAGAGGTTGACAACATAAGTGGTTAAAATGATTAGTGGAATAACCACCACAAAGCCTTGTCCATGTTCAGATGTAGATATAATGCCATATTTTCTTCACGAGCTGAAACTATTCAGGATCTACTACAACTTGACTATAGTCCCTTTCTCTAACCACCGTTTGCTTATCATGTTCCTCTTCATTATGATCCATAGTAGTTTTAAGGAGGCGTGACAGTAGTACCAACAAGTAGTATCCCACCGCTGCCACCATTTTGTTAAGGTTGCGCGACAGTAGTACCAAAGATGGTAACCCACCGCTGCCACCATTTTGTTAAGGCACACGGGCTCGAGTATCAAAAAGGTACACGACTGCTGGCGCAAAATTATGACCGTCTGGTAGTTGACGATCGCTTCGGAGATCGGTATTAAAGTGAAATACCCCTTGTTTTGACAATGATGTTTATTGAAGAGATATTCTTGGTACGCGACAGAAGGTTCCCAAAGATTTCTTTGGTGCTGGATTCGAAGTAGAGGTTCCCAAAGATTCCTTTGGTACTGGATTCGAAATAAAGTTTCCTTTGCTTACGAAGAAATGATCTCAACAGTTGTGTTGTCTCAAGAGTGTTCTTCTTCGATAATGTTAAATAAATCATTCTAGAATTTTCTCTCGTTCACAAATATCTTTGATGATCGAAAGTATTATCCATGTGTTCAAGTTCCTGCTCCTTCTGAAAAAGTCTTAAATATTATTCAGTAGCATTACATTTCGAACTTTTCCAGTAGGTTAAGTGATCTGAAATGCGTTTCGTGTTTTTGATTAAAACCAAAAGTTCACACCTTTAAAACATACTTTTTGTCCCAAGTAAGCCATTCAAGTTGTACGTTTCGGTGAGAAGGTTGCAGTCTGCAGCTTTATTCATATAATATTTGCTCTAGAGTTGATCCGAGGGCTTGATATACGATCGCACTAAATAATTTCTTCACGCCGCCACGTCTCCGAGCGTGTAACATTTTGACGCTGCTTTAATCTAAATTTAGACAAAGTTTTGCAAAGTAAATACTCTAATTAGATATACTCCAGAAGAAAAACAAAAGGCTTGGTGCGCTGGCACCGGTCTCCTCTAATTAAAATACTTGTTCCAGTGGCGCGCGCGGTGAGGCGGCACCAACTTTGTTCAAGGCAACTTAATATCGTTAATTAGAAATTTTCCCATTTTCCCGTCACTGGAGTTTTCCCGGCGGGCACATCATTATGGAAAAATTTCAGCACACATATGACATACACGGCGTACGTATTAAATTGAACATCATAATGAAAAATAACGACGTTTTTTAAATTCAGCAATATCAGCCGACACCGCAGATAATCATAACAATAATTAAAAGCGGAACGAAATTCAGTCCAAAAATAAATGCATGGCCAATTATTCGACGGTTTAGTCCGCGCGGCTTGTCAACAAAATGGCGGCTCGTTTGTTTTTAAAATTGAATTTAATTTCGCGTCTATTTCCGCCGCATTCAATCTTGTGTACGCAATTAACACTGGATATATTAAATTCAGGTCAGTTCCATATTATTTGATACCCTCTCCATTAGGATTTCCATTAGGTATGAGGGTGCCGTGTTGACGTTGTTAATTAGCGCAGAGCGAATAAGATTTGTTTCTGTTTGTCTACAATTAACCTGCATCCAACACTGTACCGTCTGAGGTAATGAAATACAATGGGATTGTGATAATTTATCGTTATTCATTTTTTATACCAAATGCAATACATATAAATAATAAAAATCAACGATTTTATTTAAAAAAAATGAATTATCTAATATATTACACGTGGGCGTGGTCCCGAAACAATCGCGACTTGTTTGCAACTCGCGTCCGATTCGTGTGCCTTAAGTATGCGATATTTGACCATGTTCTAAATTCTTCTTTTTTTTATTCATTAAATTGAATGGTCATACTGAAGGGGCTGTATTCACCACTTCTAAGGAATTGAAATCTTGATCTCTTAGAAAATGTTCCATAGAACGAAATAAGTAAAAATCATATGGTGCGGAGATCCGGCGAGTATGGAGGTTGCAACATAGTGACCCATCCAAGATCCTGATTTTTTTACACGTCAATTTCGCAACATGAGGTCGCGCGTGAATGCGTGTGGGACCCAAACACCTTCTTTTTAAATCTTTCCCAACTTCTTTATGATCCTCTGAGTACTGGAGCAGGATGTACCGAGTTTTTCCGATCATTTTTCAATGGTCAGCATCGGGTCGTCTTCAATTGCAGAATTCACGGCTGTTTCATCAGCCTGGATAGGTAGACCACTTCGAGGCTCGTTTTCCAAACACAAATCACCAGATTTAAATTTTTTGAACCATCGTTGGCATTTCCTGACATCCAATATGTCACCGTAAATCTGCAAATATCCTTCGTAGCCTCTGTCGCTTTCTTTTTCAAATGATATTGAAAATGTACACAGCTCCGCGGATGTTGTTCGGACGGACACGTCTCTCCCATTGTCATCAGAGGGATAAAGAAACCGTATTGTTTGTCTAAAGGCCACGAGCAGGTAGCCGCTACACAAGCTAAACTTATAACAGGTCCTCACTGTCTTAAGATGGCGCATCGAAAAAACGACATTAATTATGGGTACCCCTAATATATTAGGTGCAACCGAAATTAATCGCGTATTTTATAATCTAGTCGCAACAAAAAGAGTACAACGCGCTCTTTGCTTCTTCATCAGAATAAATCTTTGTCATCATAGTGCTGTTTTAAAGGTAATGAACAGGTTAAGTGAGATTACGACTTTAGGGAAGAAACTTTAACACCTCAAAGTTTTGCAGAGTCAGCACGGATCATAATGTTTTTAAATCCGAAGTTTAACCACAAGTTTTTCAGTAAAACATACATTGTGACAAGTGTTGCTGATTGATGAAGCGTTCTAATGCTGGACATTGAAAATCCCTGAAAAATATATACAAGTTATAAGATATTTTTGTGTATTTTTTTTGCAACTCGGTACGCCATTCTGTAGTCATGAATGTATGCAGTCTCTAGTTAAGGATTGTTGTCCAGATTTCCGGCCAGTCTTACGTAAGAATATATTTAAACACGGGGCCGTGGAGCAGAGAGGGGCAGCAGCCCCGGGCCGCAGCTTGTTAGTTGGATGATGCAATTTGTGAAATTGTCCAGAAGTGGGCGACTGCATCATTAGGCGCGTACTCCATCATCCATCGCGAAGCATTTTTTTTTCTTTTTCCGCTTCATTGCACTGAAGCTGGAGGCATCTCGCTATAAATATCCGGCGCAAATATAAACAAGGCCATCGATGATCTTCTTCAATGTGTAGTTAAGCCATCGGCGCGATCCTGCCCCGGTCTTATCGAACAAACAACACTCTGGCGATTGGCGATATTGTTTTCATCACGGCGATGATTGACTTTTGTTAATTATTAATTTAAAATTTTAATATCGGAGTCGAGTGAAAAGTTTCAACGAGCGACCATCTTCGTTGTGCCCAAAGCTTGTTGTTTTTAATTAAAAGATTGTCTGGGAGCGGAACAAGAGGTTTAGGGGTTGGGGCAACGGTGGAAAGAGGGCTTCCTCCCCTTGCTGGACAATGCTCTCTTATCGTCCATTGAGAACTTTGAAAAATGCCGTAGAATACCGTGGAAGAATAACTAAGCCGGTTGAAAGCAATCAAAGTAAAATTAAAATTTTATCATTATTGTGATTTAAAAAATAAAAAAGAGGTGATGCTATCTACTGAAAACTCTTTTCTTATTCAATTATTCTGTATGGTAAAAATATTAATACCGCCTAAAAGCTTTTTTATTTTTCATATACTATATATAATAACCGGTTGTTTTTTTTTATTATTATTATTGAGTGTAAGCTTATTATCATTTAACTTCAGATACTTCAGTCGATTTCAAAGATGCCAGCTAATTAGTCTCAAATTTAATCTTGAATTTTAATCCGGGTTTATCTAGAATCTCTATGTATACATTTTTATATTCGTCATTAATCCATTGTCTGGCGGATCACTGAAACGAATATAGAAACAACTTTTTCCTAAAAAAATATTAAAATTCCATTATCTCTTTCTTATCCCAAAAATGACATAAAATAAATATTAATAAATAATATTACTGTATAGTAAAAATCTATGCAAAATTTATTATTGTACAAAAGTTAAGTGACGCATTTTAACTCGCCAGTCTGCAGTCATTGCATGATTAAACAAGAGGATCAGACATATTTGAAAAAGTATAATGTTGCCTAGAAAATCTGTGTGTACTGATGGATGTCAGTGTCCGCGACAGCGCCGTCAATGACAGGTAAAGCCAATAGCACTATAACTTTACTTGATTTTTTTTTAAATCGTCCTGTACTAAAATATCACTGCATTATACACTAAGAGCTTATGAAATTGGTGAGTAAAAATTAGAGCAATAGCAATAAACAAACAAGAATATTGAGAGTTGTGGGAAAAATGGTGAACTTGTCATTAGTTATGAGGTGCTTTTGCTTTTTAGAGGACATGTTCCGAGGAGATTTTACTTACTTTAATTCCTGATAAGAATATCAGGGTTTTTTTTACAGGGTTGGAATATATACCTACATTTAGTATGAGCTCTCCATGTTTTTTTTGCAGCTTATTATATCCGGGAACGTATCACATGATTCTGTATGAACTTAATGTATTTTTTTGCACATTTTTTCATTTAACGTATCTACCGTGTAAATCAAGGGATGTGTATAATTTAATGTTAAAAAATCAAGAATTAGATACCCCATCTTTAAATTGCCACTTTATTATTTATGCGTATCTAAAATTCTTGAACTCTTAGAATAACGAGAGCTAGATATCTTAGTTCCAAGTGACATATTTCTATGTCCCTTTGGGATAATGAAACCTCAGATCGCATTTTTACGACTGGTGTGCTTGAAAAATCTTCGTCCTTATTGTGTGGCGCCTGTGTGCACCACACAATAAGGACGGAGTGCCCCTGATTACTGTGAAAACCATACATTAGATACTGAAAATGGCAAATAAAAATATTTACTTAATAATAATCCAAACAACGATTGATCGAGAAATAAGCCTTTGCGTAGAATATATGAAGAAGTGATTGAAAATAAGAGATATTAAGGATGCTTCTTTCTTTCATTTTTGTAGAGAATAACATATCCCCCTATTTGTCTATCTGAGATAGGTATATTCAGTGGCGCGCCGATAGTGTCCGGCGAATGTGTGCAGAATTTTAATTGGGTCTCTTATACCCCTTATACCTCCACAATAAAAAAATATATTTTATGAAAAGATTAAGGATTTTAATCGATTTTAAGAAAGGTTAAAGAATTAATACTCGATTTATTTTTCCCCAATTGGCGCCTCTCGACGCACCTAATCTTCCGGCCCATGTGTGCGCCGCACAATCTGGCCATATGGACGGCGCGCCTCTGGGCATATTTTATATGTTCATTTATTATAAAAGTGTATATGTAATTTAACTAGTGGCGCGTCTTTGATTGGGCGCCTATACCCCAACGCCTTTGATTTAACCAGTGGCGCGCCTATACCTCAATTTCTACAATAAAAAAAATCATTATATGAAAAAGAATTTACCGCAAAATCTAGCCACGTGGACGTGGCAAAATGAATTAATAAAAAAATATACGAACTAATATCCATCTTTTATTTATTTTAATTTTTTCAGTTACATGATTTCATTCCATTTTGTTTTGCGTTTCTCACATAATATTTTATAGTAATGCCACGATAATAACATCTATGAAAAACCGGATATCCGGTTGCCTTTTTTTTTATTATTATGCTTGTAAATTATCTTTTGCATGAAAATGTCCAGATTGCTGAAAGCATTTGGCGGAGTGGTTCGATCGCATGGAAATATAATTAGTTTCTTTTGTTCGTTTTTGTCTCATCAGGTCTAGAGTGCCATTAAATAAAATGGGTCGCATAGTTGGCTGGCTGCAGTCTGATGCAGCGCAGCGCTCCAGGAGCCGCAGACCATAACACTCGCAAAACTAATTAGATACACGCCCGAAACGTAATATGATACATGACTTGCATAATACGACGACGGCAATTTAATTAATTTTCTCAGCGGCGGAAATTAAGATGAGAAGATATGAGGCCGAAGGCTGTGGGGGCCGGGGAAGGGGGTGGGAGACAAAGGCAAATACGAAACCGTGGAAATTTGCAGGGGCGGGGAGGGAAGGGGCTCATATTGGAAAACAGTTAGGGGCCGGCCCGGGGGCACTTGTCCTCGAGTTGCTTGTTAAAACTTGCGACGTGAGGAATTAGGGCTGACCGATTGTTTTGATTGGCCGGCAGAGGGTTGGCCCCAAGGGAAACGCACCATCACGCTGTCTGGAAGATTGAGGAAATTGCAATATTTTGGGCATCTGCATGAGCTTCTGCGGCGCGAAGAGCTGCTACGATGATAAAATCTGTCACTAATTTGACCTGAACCACCAGCAGCCCCTGCAGACTGGGTTCCTTTTCTTCTCACTACGTGTTCATTGAACCGAAGAACGCCAGACATGCTGTAGACAGACGCACAGCATTTTCCTCGCTAGGGGTAACACATGCTCATAAGGGGTAATTTATTATTTTTATTAATATATGTTGCTGTTCCTAAGTTTGTTATGTCTCAGCTCTTATTATATCCTAAATCAACATAATCAGAGTCATTGACTTAAACTTTTGTTATGATTTTATAAAATCAATCGTCACATTTCGTGTTCATATGCCTTCGCTAAAAAGAATTCGCCCTCTCCCGAGATGACGGACCAATCAGAGCGTCCGCATCCCTTTCATAGACA
>JAGXCT010035417.1:0-52955 GCA_022495035.1 Philopotamus ludificatus | reverse complement strand
AAACTACTAAACTTGTTATATATTAAAAAAGATATTCATTGAGAAAATGGATAAACTAATCTCTGCGTATTTATATCTTCGCCATGCATATCGTTAGTCTTCGTCTTTATATAGACATAGCAATTTCTGCTAATGCATCCATGCTATTTTCTGCATTTACTGATTTGTCTTCATTTCTCATAGCGTGCTAGTGCAAAAACCGTATTGCTTGCATTCATATTATTGCATATCATTAACGATTGACACAATTATTTCTGGTTTCCATGTCAGATGAGGTCAAATGTCGATTATTATGCGATAATATGCATCCATGGAGCTCGCTTCTTGCCAAATTAGATTAAATGTATACGATAATAATTTCCGATGGATATATACGCCGGCACTGCTTTACATAAGTCGTCATTTTTTACCATTATCATCATTCAAAAGTACTCACTTCCTTTTCCTCCTGGCTCATTGAGACTCGTCCCCTTTCCGTCCGCTCCGTTCTTTTTATCTCTTAGACAAGACATCCTCCATTCTTCGCATTGAGAGCTTAAGTACCACGCACTCGATGTTTAACATTATAAAAGGTTTCGCTCTCGAGTCTTCCTCCTTCAGACGAAGGGTTGCGGATGCGAACGACAATCGGAAACCACGTAAATGTTAATAATAATATTATTTTTCGGCCGCAATTACGAAATCTATCAAATCACGCAACGGATATGAGAGCTGTGTAGTTGCGTGATTGCTTTAGGCAAGAAAAAAAATTGGTAGCCATATTGATATATTGCATTAACATAATCTGGATTTTGTGAGGCCATTGTGATATTTGCGTGTCCACTGTTTATTTTTTTATGCGATCTACAGGTATTATTATAAAAATGTATTGGTTGCGTGCCCTTGCCTAGGCGAGAAGGGCGTCGTTCAACCAGGAGATGGCCACAAAAAAAAACGGGAGGATGCAAGGTGTTGGCTAACCCGAAACGGCTCCAACACCGTGGGAAAGACCCGGGAACCAAGTGCCGGCTTAACGGAACAGGGGCAATTTCGCCGGAAGTATTATATTTGGTGGAAAAAATACACGTGTGACATATCTAGCTGCCACCCGTGTTACGTCACAAAAAAAATAACCGATTATTTCTCGGACGATTCGAGAAAAATGGCTAATAATTTAAATGGATCTCGGCTCGCAGCCCTGTTCAACATCCGAGCGAAATAAAAAATAGAGCACAGGTGCGTGGGGCTTTGTGTGAAGGTCTCGCCTGAACCTCGACTGAGACGAAAGGAAGATGAAAAAAAAAAATCACAACCGGACATCCGGACTGGTCCTTTATACCTTAAATATGCGCATATTATGGACCTTTTCCCATTCAGGTATATAGATATTGTATGGTGATTTCACGTATATAGAAAATCGGTTTTTATGTAAATATAAAACCGTCCGATAATATATATCCGTTGACCGTTTTGTCAAAGACGGATGCGTAATTTATTTCGTCAATTATGCCAGTTTGTCGCCATCGAAAAGGAAAACGGGCCGTGCAAAAAGCTGTGGAAAATCGGAGATAAAAGCGGAGACAATGCAAATAAAAAATTGTATAGAGGCCACCGGAAACCGAGCAAGTCCGAAGAGCTTCGACAAATAACAACTATGGGTATAAATAAGATCACTTCCGTTTCGTGCAGTCCCTTGATAAACGCCATTGGCAAAATTTATGCCGTCAAAAATACACAGTGGTCGCCAAATAGATTTATTATACTTCTATTTTTGACGAATTTTAGTCTGGACTCATATTTGAAATATTAAAAGCATGCCTTATAATATTGAATTATAGTAAACGCATCAGTGTGTGTACTGACGGAACGTCGTCAATGTGCTAGAACAGTGGTTCTTAACCTTGTTGGAGGTACTGAACCCCACCAGTTTCATATTGCACGTTCACCGAAACCTTAATTGGAATAATTATCATTTTTCATAATATCGTACAATAAGTCGGGTGTGTGTTTTGACCTCGGCCGAACCCGGGAGACTGACTCACCGAACCCCTGGGGGTTTAGAACCACTGTGCTAGAATATATCTGCATTATATTACAAGATGCATTAAACTGACAATAGAACATTAGACTAAACAGAATTTAAGTCAATTTTCACACTTAAAAGAGCAGAATGAATGTGCTAACGAATGACTGAACTGACTAACTCACTGTTTAGAAAACAAGATATATATTTGTCTAAAAAAGTTAAAGAATAAATATTATAAATAATCATTGTCCTTTATTGTCTGCAATTACGAAAATAATAAAAACAATATTTGTTTCTATTATTGGTTTCGAGCCGCCGTGACAGATCGGTTAAGATGATATTATTAATTTTCTATGATGAATAAGGTAGAAAAGATGCGTGGCATTTGAATTCGTATTTAAAAAAATGGTACACGATGTGTAAAAGTTTGGCCACCACTGGTATAGAGCAAATGCTTGTCTGCATACCATGCGCCTTTCATTTAACAAGTTAAATTTCGATTTATCCGAAAATGCGACTCCGTTATAATCAATTTTTGGGTACTTTAGCAAAAATTAAGGCCAATTGCTTTTATTTTCGGAGCGAGGTACGAATTTTTCTCAGGAGTCCGCATCAGATATTCAACATCCACAGCTTTCTATATATAATTCCGCCGCAAAAGAATGTTGATGCTGTATACTGTACCTCGGAGAGGATTTAAGATGCAAATTGAAATTGATTCCATCGCATTTAATTCACAATCGGCGATTTTTCGACATACTCAGAACCAATTAATCGCTTGAGTCGAGAACTTACTAAATTAATATTTAAAATAATATGCTTATATCACAGCGTCCCTTTTTTATTAATATATTGCAATAAGATTTTTTTTCTGCGTATTTTAACCGATTATTTATGTTATTATTAGTTATTTATGATATATTTTAGTAAAAAAAATCAAAATATCGATCTAATTTTGAATTTTTCTACTAATTAATGCGACGCGAAGGTTTCTGGATCGGTTTATACACTTGCACAGCACGATATTGTTTCTCGCTTCCACTTGCACATGCGCAATGTTTTTTCTCGCTCATATCCGATACGGAACGATAAAAAACATCGCACCCGTGCCATTGTAAAACAATATTGTTGTTATTTTTTTTTTCGCAATTGCGGACAATACTGGTCATGTAGGATTTATATAAAAAAACTTGGGGTCTCAAATATACCCCATCGGCACGGCAAGGTTAAGTAGGAATTCAACGTTTTTTTATCATCCAACAATTGATTGACACAAAACATGTTTCATTAAAGAAAAAAAAACATTTATGAACAGGATCCTTTAAGCATCGAATGCAAAAGAAACATTCGTCATTTATTGAAGACGAACATCATCGACGAATTACGATGGATACGCCGAATTAAACGCAGAATGGTTTCGACAAATTGAATGATGGCCCACAGCTCGGAACGTCGTCAGCCGTGCAAAACGCACTGCTCGATCCATTTCCACGCATCAGATATCACATAAAAAAAATATGGCGATAAATAAATGGCGCGGTTTGAGAGCCGCCGATCGTTCGGTTTTATGAATGGAGTGGCCCGTCCATGTGAATGGACGTAGTAAGAGGACTAGTAAGCCATGAAATGCACATTGCGATGCCGAATAAGGCGAGCACCGGGTTATAAACTACAGGATGCCCGCCTGTCCGAAATTTATTTACGACTCTCTTTCGCAACTCTTTATTATTATTTTTATATACGTTACACTACTTTTATTTGTGTATTTATTGTATTATTTTTTTTTTTCGGCGATTCGCAAAAACCAGTTTTGTCGCCGTGCATTTTTTTTGTCCGGCTCGATCGCCATCCTTGACTCGACTCTGAATTTTTACGAATGCGTAGATCGCGAACGGCTTCACGTGGTCGGAATTTCTACGTGCCGACATATATATGTGTCAGAATGCGGAAATCGAAACGCCGCGAAAATCGAATTTTCGTGTCTGACCGCGATCTTTAATGCGCATGAATTTCGATCGATATGTTGATTTTTTGCGCCCTGTTTCTATGTGTGTAATCTGCGATCGAGATTACATGCGATCCGCGAGCAGATTATGGTTATTACGATCCTCGTCAGCCTCGGGCTTCTCGGTAGTTGCATTGCAGACAACCGCTATATTACTTTAAAATGTGTATACACTTCCCGCGATCTTGTCCAGACAAAAACGTACATAGAAACAGTGCAATCGAAAAAATGATACTTAAGATAATGAAATTATGTCAAATTGTCAAGAGTAGAGATTGAAACGATCATATTCTGCGAATTTATATTAGACGTGATGTAAGAAATGCAAGAATTACGTGTTTTATAGAACAGTTTTGTTCGAGAAGTGAACGTAATTACCGAAGCAGTAGAGTGCAGTTTACAACGACAAAAACATATAAAAGAATGAGCGGAAAGCTTCTGAACACCGTAAAGAACATAAAATTTAGTATTTAGGTTATCAAAGTATCGCCTTCTGCAGTTTATCATAGAGAGAAAAGTGGAAGGCAGAGTATGGAGGTCTAGAATGGTTCCAGCTCCTCCTCAGTTATTATTCATTATTTATTTTGACGATGATTAACTAAAAAAAATATGTATAATCGGCGATTGCTATACGAAACGTCACGGCGGTTCAAAAACAACCGCGTCATCCGAAGGAGGTTTATTTATAATGGAAAATAGACCCCAAGCATTTCAAGTCAATATCTTGATATTTAAAAAAAAAGATTATTCTAAGAATAAAAATTGTTATTCACTCGCACTCAGCATATCATATCGGATGCGAGCGAGAAAAAACATCGCGCTCATGTCTACATAAGCGGAAATTTTTGTTTTTATTTATTTTTCGTAATTGCAGACAATAAAGGACAATGGTTATTTAAAATATTTCTTAGACTTCGTGGCAGAATTTATTTTAAAAAATATCACATAACGAATAAGTGCCGCCGCTTTACAAAAGGCACAGCCTGGTCTGGAAGGTGCCTAGCAACTTTATCCGAGAAAGAAGAACACTCCAAGACAAATCCCTGATTTGTGATGGGCAGCAGCACTATCAGCACCACAAGTTAGTTCAAAGGAATCACTGCGATGCAGAAGGCAACAATACACCACTGCATTAAAAAATACCAAGACAATCACGAAGAACAACCGAATTGATAGAAAAATCAAGAATTTTCGGAATAAGAATGATCACGATCCTCAGACATGAGGGTGTCGACCAAAGAAGAAGAATTTCTTAGACTTTTTTAGAGCGATACAAAAAGTTATTCGAAAAAAATTAGAGCCCATCGGCACGGCACGGCTAAAATACCATTCATAGAATTTAAGCGATTGCAGTCAACCCTTCTATAGCGCGCCCTAGTATAGAGCGGCGCGTTCAGCCGTTCCTTCTTTAGTGTATCATTCTAGATCGCAGTTTTTTCCCAAATTAAATCCCAAATGTCATATTTAAAAATATGTAAAACAATGTCGCACCTAAAATATTAAAAAAAATTAGGTGCATAGGGCGAGTTTCTATTGCTTGTATAAATAAATCTCTGGTATTTAAAAACATGATAATAAAAGTGGACGTAAAATTAAAATCATGAATTTGGTAGGTGCGTAAAATCAATTTGCCACGTATGTAGTGGCACGCATTAGATTGAACGTTGAGTAACGCCGGTTGCAGCTGAAAATAGCCGGTTCATCCGACAGATTTCTCCACTTCAGAAGCTCCAACGCATCAATTTGCGAATAATTGATGCTATAATCGAGTCCGCATAGTGATTTACTACGATCTAATTTGTTTACGATTTAATTTCTTCGCGCGCGCACCACACAGTTTCACTCGGGGATTTTTTTTGCCAACATCCTGTCGCCACAGATCGCTCCAACGAAATGAAACGTTTCGCCGTACAATTTTTTATCGACATTTTTATATGTGCGTAATGTTACCAACATAGTTTTGTTAGAACTCGTCTTCTGATTCAATCATGACACAAGTTCAGCGGATGCTCTCTTGTCTGACGACATTTTAACTTACCGTTTCGTTTTTTAGTTTACAATGTGCCGCTTTATGACCCCTTACATAAATATTATTTTCGAGAACGGTCGGAAAAAAAATCGATTTATTCACGCGATGACCCCGAACCGCGATAATTTATCTGTCCGATCTGATCCGTCGTCAATTTATACGTCGTTACGAGAGCGTGTGCCCTTATGTGAACGAGCGGAACCAATCTCTACAAATGGGTTAACACTTGATATCGAAATGATTGTCGATGATAAGAGTAAAAAAATATATATATTTAAAACTATACGAACCGCACTGTATATATATTCCGGTATTATAAGACACCTTAACAGGTGCACAGGTCCTCCATTACTTTTTTTTTATACGTCGTTTCGTTTCGGTTTTTAGTTATAGACCCCTATCTTGGACGAACGGATCCAAAGTGAAGGGCCCCGCCGTACCAAAAAAAATGCGTAACACAGGTGCGCTAGATTACGTCGCACAAAAGGATCAATGGTAATTTTTCAGACGCGTATATCAATCACTGATACCGCCAATTAAATACACGTGTAATCGCTCGATCATTTTGGTAGTCGACGATCGTATCCGACATGGATGTCGTAATATTATTTTTATCATTATGGTGCTTTGAGTTATACACTTATCGGCATAGAGGTCGTGTGTTGAATATAATGGAGCTAATTGCCAACAGCTGCTGTAGCAAACTGGTCACGTAGGTGTGTATATCTTCAATTATTTGTATCCAGCAGTTTTTCATTAATCCAGGAAAAAAACGTATTTAATCTATATACTAAAATGACTAATTTTATCGTCGCGGATGACGCGGTTGATTGCGATTTTAATTGATTAATTGATCGACGGTTTTCTCGGAAGCTGGGGACTCCGGTGCGAATTTCTCGACGTATGATCCGAGAATGAGATTCAATTGCTAATCCCATTATTTTGTATCATTTCCCGTCGCTACTTTCACATCCCGTAGTACAATTTTCGGTAGAGTAATCGCAGCTTCCGTTGCTTGATCATACGAGAATTGTTTTCGTATGAAGCATATTCTATATCTATTTATTTTGCATTAGATAATTAAATTATGATACAAAAAATTATATTTATTATTGATATAAATGGGATGTTGTGATGTAAACATTGTATTTTTTTGGAAAATACAAATGTATGAATCACTAGAGATTTATAAAGCATTCGCTTTATAACATAATATGAGGATTTAAAAAAAATGGCTTTACCTATCACTGACGGCGCTTCGTCAGTACACACACTGATGAATTTACTATAATCTAATTTTATATTTTTTAGTCATGATTTTACCTTTTCAAATACGTATGATTATCCTGTTTTATTATACAATGACAATAGACTCATAGATTGAATTGGCGGCATTGATTGGCCACTCCCGATCTAGATAATCAAAGATTTTCGGCGCTCCGTCAGTACACACACTGATGAGTATTCTATGATCTAAGTTTTGATTTATTAGGCATAATTTTAATCTATACAAATCTATGCGTAACCGATCCGTTACGGTGGCTCGAAAACAATATAGGTTTAAAGTCATATATCAATATTAATTTAAAATAGAATCGTATTATTATTTATTGTATATTTAGTTTGTTTCTGCAGAATTATGTGGCGACCTCCGAAACCGAAAGGGTTAACGACCAAAATGTGTCCGGAATTAATGAACGCTATAGGTGTGAAAAAAAAAATATATTATACACGGATGGAGATCGTTCGTAGAATATGAAGCTGTGCAAAACGTGAGCGTTTCGTAAATGAGACGCCATAAAGTAAACAGTTTATAGTTTTTTTTTTCAATATTCAAGACGTGTCCGTTGCACCTCTCTGACATAACTAACGATAAGTGCACATCATCTGCAATAAATCGCAGCGCACTTTGAATTTTCGTCGGATGCAAATGCGTCGGAAAAAAAATTCATGAATGAGATCCGAGACGCGTCAATCATTCGGATCGGTCGCCCGATAAATTCATCAATGACATCGTATCGTGAATGACGATGAAAAAAAAAAGACGTAATGAAAAATCCGGGGAAAACGGCGATTTGGCACGTTTCTGCTTTTTTCGCCACATTTTCCACATCACAAAATATCGGACGGTCGGTCGGCTGACTCCTCCGTTTTTTCCGTATCACGTACAATTTGTAAGAAAAAAGGTGTGGTCGTCTTTACCCCGGTCAACGGTTCGATTCCTCCGGAGCGCGTTACGGTCGATTTCAGAGCGGTCAACGTGTTGTTGTATCATTTGTTTACTTGGCAACGACAAGATCTACACAATATGCTCGAGCATACGTTATCGCCATGGAAACGAACGGAATGCTGCGAAACAATGCGATTTGCACGCCACTTTCTAAACGTCCTTTTAATTGAACGCTTAATCATAAATAATAATAAAACGCATGTGACCCATATCGACGGTGTCTGCGTATGAGAACTCTCATCTCGACAATAAACATCGTACATAATATGCTATGAACTTTTACTTATTCTATTTACTATTCCAAAGCAAGGAAGCGCCTTGAGACGCCTCAAATATCAAAGCGAAGGTCGATAAACTTGGTTTATTTTACGGAATAAATGAACGCGATACGTCAGATTAATTAGCCGAGATCTCGACTGCATAATGTCACGGTCCTCTGTAACTAATGAATCATTTCGATCTATTAGACCGTGTCAAAGGTTGACGCGGCGTTTGTTAACATTCCTGATGCATTTGTTACAGTGTTTGACGTGCGGCGAAATTATTGCAAATTATTAATCAGGGTACTTACGCCGACTTGGTACAGTATCTTGTACGGCAGCGTGTGGTGTGAGGTCCTCCAGCTAATCGAGAGTCTCTCCGGTCTCGATGATATCAGCGTCACTCTGGGCACGGCCCCGTCTTGGAATACTTCCAGCGGCAACCTGAGGGCCTCGGCGGCACCGGCCGCCAAATGCATCACGATTAATCTCCACCAGATCATCTTGCGTTATTATTGTTCCCGATCGCTCTCGATTATCTCTCTCTCTCTCTTTCTCTCGATAATAAATATGCAACAATAAGTATCACGATGCGTTTTCGTTTATCATTTCCGTGGACGAGGAATGTTGTTGTTGTCGGTTTCGCAGACGAGACGATCGCAAGTGTCGCAGGAGGAGGAGGGCCGGCGCGAGAGACTGTCGACACACGTCGACGTCAAATGTCGACTGTTGGCGCGTGTTGCCTGCAAGTAGCGATGTCTGCAAGGGGGGAGGGGCAGGTAGAACGCTTCAGGTACGGAACCGAGTTAAGGACGACGATTGCCTTCGCGTATCAGCAGATCTGCGATAAGCAAATAAATTATCTCATCGCATCTGGATGCTGCGCTTCGACGTAAACGGCAACCTTGACGATATTTTAATCATTTTATTTTTAAAAAATCAAAGAAACAATAAAAAAAAAAGTACCACATCTACTTGGTTTCTTGTTGGATTTTTCATACTTTAGAAATATTAAATTCGGCGTTAGAAACGGGGTACTAAAATAAAACGCAAATTCCGGGCACGTAAAAACGGGGTTTCACTGTATTTTAACCTCATATAACACTGTTGATAAATTGTAACGGAATTATTTCAACATTTAAAGCGTATTATATGCGTCGAATGTTCGATGATATGTATCTAGATGGGAATATAACAGTTTCTGCATATGTTAAGGAAATCAACCAATCCATGTTAAATACTCTCTAGAAAAAGCTAGGTCGAGAAGTAGTCACTGGAGAAAATATTGTACTGCCAATAGAAGATGGATAAGAAAATACAATTAATATATACCGTGGTATTGGTTTTCGATTTGATGACCTGGATATCTAAGATATTGAAGAAATATTAAAGGACCTTGCAGCGAAACAGTTACATGTTTTATAAAAAATACAATAAATGAAGGATTGGGGTTAGCTAATTAATTATAACTCTGAAAGAAGTTTGAAATTCAAGAGACGTACAAAAATGTTTGTTGTGCACGCTCTTGTGGCTGCCGCAGCCAGATATTCTTGGCTGCGGTAAAAGCATAGAATCGCTAATAAGTACGTAAACGTATATATATTTTTTTTAATTTTATTAATTAACGATATAATTAAATTTCGATCGAACACCCAAATTTTGTATGAACTTCAAACCTCGTATAACAGGTTCTGTATTTGTAACATTACAAAAATAGTCAAAATTACATTTATTAATTTGATGTTAAAGAAAAGAGACGCAACGTCATAGCTGTGGACTCAAATTATGGTAGAAAAAATCTTGAATTAGTTAGAAAATATTTAACGTGAATCCAAAATTATTGCCGATGTTGTCTATTATTATGGAAGAGAATAAAAGACGGAGTTTTTTTTATAAAATCTACCAAATTCGCGACTTTAAACGTTTTCAGTTCAAGTAATATAGAATTAAAATCATTAACATGCATTATAACCTTTTTGTAGAAGCGGGCGACGATAATTCTTGTCATTAAATACATTTACAAAAAATACAATTTATCAAAAAAAAATATCTATAATTGTTCAAAAGCGCCGATTATTTTTTTACATTTTTTCTCAAGCTGTTTTGACACTAAACGACCGATTAAATTTAATTATTAAGAAAAACTCTCTAAGAATCTAAGTTTTCTTAAATTTAACTTAAATTCTTCTTCATATATGTCTCTTTTTAATGCAGTTTATATTTTATACGAATTAAAATTATCTTAGTTTGAAAAATCGTTGTGAATCAATACAATGATTATATCATCTTTTGCAGAAAATTTTCATACGGCTTTAATAATACTGATGAATAAAATGTGAGAAAAAAATATGATTATATAATTAATGTGAAGCGATATATTAATTATTTTATTATTTTATAAGCGTGCGTCCTCCTTAAGATCTAGTCGCACGCACACCGACGCATGCGCACAATCCACCAGCGCCGTGTGTGTGTGGTTTGTAAACGGCCGTTCTTTAGGTCTCCCCCCGCGCGCCGCTCTTCTCGCCCCCTACTCTTCCAGTTCTTTCATACGAGAACCGGCATGAATGAACTGAATTTATGAATGAATGGTGCTGCGTCTACGCGACTCACACACGTCCACCGCCGGAGCCGGGGTTGTAAATCTCGGCGTTATGGAAGGATCTCACTATTTTTGTGATAAGGACGCGTATCGAATGCGCAGGAATGCGATAACAATTTATCGGAGTGACAAAAAAAAATATCGTACAATACAATCGATTGTAACTGGAGCTGTGTGGAATCGATACTCGTTCGATCGTGTGACATATTTATGCTCTGTCTTTGATTAGATGGGCATTATGGCATCTAGCGAAGGTTGTACCATTGTGGTGGGCGTACCGCGAGGTCATTAGAAGGGCTCTTGCCACGCCTACACCCGAAAACGTTCAATGGGCCATCAATTTTATTTATTATTTATACTTAATATTATTGCGTCAACCTTCTTCGAATCAGGGGGACTCGATTAGTTGAAGCTGGCCATAATGTTGTGCCGTATTCCTAGAAAAACAAATACAGGAATGCCATCCACGGAATCTGTGTCGAAAACGTCGAAATTCTCAGAAAAAATATGTTTATAAAACCGATAGATATTCTCAGGATTCCCGGATGCGTTATTCGGATGAATCACTCTGTACGCGGTGTGATACGAAGCTCGCCTCGTTTCATTTACATAACAGGAGTGAACCTTTTAAAAGTTTTACGACATTTTGAAATGCAAACACGGACCGTGTCCACTCGTTTTGAATAAACATTTCATCTGTTTTGATCGTATATGCCGAAAAAATCTATTTGGGGGAAGTACGTCACGTTGGCAAATGTCAAATGTTGCGTACGGCACATCGTCGACACGCAATATCGCCATTCCGTATTATTTGCCACACCTCCGGAGCGAAAATTTAACGGCGGCAGGAGCATCCATCACTGTCGCAAAATATTTTGTCATAAACTGAAATATTTGCGCCGCAATCTGATCATTCCAAATATATGTAGCGCGGATTTCGCCCATTCAAAAAAAAATCCCGCTGTCAACACGCCCTTTTGACCCCCAGAGAGCGTGGCGAATTTTTGAAAAATTTTCGCACGATCCTCGCCGCGATAATTTTGATCGATTCTGACACACATTTCGCATGAATGGTGCGATCGTAAAATATGCCGAATTTTTTAATCACACTTACGTACTTGTCACTGACGTATCTTGACATTGGTAGACATATTACATGCTTATTTTATTTTTAACTCAAAAAAAATTACATGTTTCGATATACTCGGATTTTTACTTGAAAATGAAGAAACTTAAAGGATTTTCAACACCGCAATGATGCCCCAGCTTCCATATTCGCCTTACATGTCTCTCTGTTACTAATTCCTTTTCCCGAAGATGATGAAAAAAGCACGATAGAGCCACGTTTTGCTAATATTGAGAAGGTTGCAATAGTATCGCTAGAAAAGCTGAACGCGATGCTGAAAAAAATATGGGTCAAGTTGGTACTTCTTATCATCAAAATAAATAAACCTTTGATTCCAGCCTATATTTTACATATTACATCTTTTAAATTAACTAAAAAAAAATCAACCCTTTAACTGATTATATTAACCCTTTCCACTCTGACCATTTTGGGTCGAATCTCCGTTGTACTCTTTTTAATTTTATTTTATGAATATATAAAAAAAGATTTTCATTGGTAAAATGAATAAGCTGTCCTCCTTTTCAATAACAGATATTTTTTTTTAAATAAATAAACAAAAAAAATATGATATCCCTTTAAAAATTCAAAAATATGAATCCTCGATTTCCAAATTCTTTCTCAGCGAATTATCCCAAAGAAAAGTTCGAATCAGACTTCCATAATTACCCTTTAAGCATACTCCCACTCTTTTAATTCTTTCACCTAATTATATCTGTTCTCTAAATCCATATCTGAGAAGATAATGAAATAACACGTCTGGACTTATTCTTTTTTTGGAATTATTTAAATTATATCTTCAGGACATGTAGATCGCCTACGTCCGAAAACGAACAATGCACCCGAAGAACCACAAAGTTTTATACCTCATATCCTGAATATATATTTTTTAAACCAGGATTTTGTCGTCAAAGTGCATTTATTGTTTGATTGAAGCTTTTACCACCTTTTTAGCTCACTCATTGTATCTCTTATCCCTAAATCTATCTAAATATAACATCCGATGTGATCTCCAATGAAAAGGAAAAGAGGCCTCACCTCACACAACCATGGATACTTGGAACAAGTACAAGATTACTATTAATTTTTGCTCCGATAATTATAAACTCTTCAAAATCATGCTCATAACCCGTTTTAGACACAGTTGATGACTTAATTAACATAGGCGTGCCTATTGGGGACCCCAAGTTTTTGATTTTTCTCGAATAACTCTTTTAATATAAATCCTACATGTCACAAATATTTTGTAATTGTCTAAAAAAGTCTAAAGAATACATATTATAAATAATTATTGACCTTTATTGTCCGCAATTGCGAAAAAAATAAAAACAACAATATTCGCTACTATTGCCAGAGGTGCGATGTTTTATCTCGCTTGTATCCGAAACGATGTGCAAAGTGCGAGAGAAACGTGCGATTGACACGTGCGGGAGAGACATCACCGAGAGCGTTGGCATTTTCGCGTCATATTGATTAGTTAAAAAATCCAAAATATCCACCAAATTATGAAGCATGTTATGAATAACTATTTTTTACTGACTTGACTTTTTAACGGATATTTGTGAAAAATTGAAAAATTCAAATCCTGAATTTCAGAGGGAAAATAAAGATATAGCAGAAATGATTTATATAAAAGCCTTCAAAGCTAAAATACCAATTTTGGATAAATAATTTGTCGAAAAATTCTCTTGAACATTTTCCAAGAATGAAAAAAGCGATTGGTGAAAATATTTTTGACCCAGAACTATTTATTATTCACTCTGAAAAGCTTTTGGAGCAATTTGAAAGAAGATTCCAGCAATTTTCTATTATCGAGCCAGTGACTACATTTTTAACCTCCGACAATCCTTTTAATACCCAATTAAGGAAATTCAGAAATGTCAGAAAGGTCAGAAATTCAAGATGAAATTTTGAATGTTCAAAATGACTTCATATTAAAATCGTGCGGACTAAATAAAAATATTTGGAATCTAGCTGACCATAAAAGTACCTCTTTTGAAAAAGCTTACAAAATTAAATCCTATTTTGGTTCCACATATTTGCCCGTATTTTAATTTTCCACCATGAACATAATTAAAACAAAAACCTGATTATTTATTTATAGGATTGCATAAAAGAATTCTATTTGTCTGCAGCATCAAAATCTTTGAGTTTTTATTTTTGACCTAAAAAATAATTCACAGAATTTCAACGAGCAGTATTTTTGGAAATATCAAATTTTAACATGAGATTAACAATATGAAAAGTCATGATGGATCGGATTTGACCTGTGGACCGAAATTTTCCGACTGATGCCTACTTAATAATACCAAACAAAAATTCCACGTATTTTTCAATCAACCCTCGTATTTTTCAATGAAATCGCGTCAAACTGCGAATGATAAAAATAACCGATGCAAAAAAATGGCTCGCAATTAGCCAAATTATATTCGCCCAGCTTTGGTCTATATAAAGAAGAAGTGTATGACCAACTCGTGGCAATAAACACGGTATTATTAGATCCCGACCTTGCCACGTGTGTCCTGCTATTTTCTCGTTATTTCCGAATGTGCGTCGAAAATTGTCGCGGAAAATTTTTATACCGGATCGATCGGCGGATTCTCTTCGCAGCGTCCGTCGTGCATCTCCTCGGACAATTCGGCTCGCGTGTTAACAATCCGAACGAAGAATTCCATTCACCCGGTTGGCAAAAAATAGATTTGTGTGGCAAATTGGTAATCGTCCACGTGCTAATGAGTGACCTCGGTCCATAATCTGTTTACGGGCTAATAACCACACTCGAATAACATGAATATATATATTTTATTTTTTTTCTGTTGCGGAGGCTTTTCTCGTTCTGCACGTATTCGCGCTATATATAGATGCAGCACGTGCCAAAAAGACGTGGGCGCTTTGGCACGTGCTATATTTATTATATAACCTTATCTAAAAAATAAATAATAATAAACCAACAGTAGTCACGAAAACCTATATATTAAAAAAAAATACTCAGCCTTTGTTTCCCCACTACTGGGTCTTTACTTATTTTTTCCAACTGTCCTTATACAGGTGGTCCTCACAGTCTCCAGACTATGACCTTCTGGCTTCATCTTCCCTGCCGATCGAGCGATTCTTGGGGCAATGTCAGCCTCTTTAGTTTTTTCGCTGTTTGATCGCGCTGAGATATCCTTAACAATGCTCGCTCCACCGTCATCCGAATCACTTTGAATTTGTGGACTAGTCCTTGAGAATACACTAGTTGAAATCCTTGTTGAAGTTGTGTCGTCCAAGTTGAATAGTCTGGCAGAGGTAGACGTGCTCCTGTACTGCTTCTATAGGTATCATCTCGACTGAAATCAGTTTATGGAGTCTTCTTCTTTAGTCGGCCATACTTGTTTCGAATTTTCTTTATTTTGTCTCTCCAGGATCCTCTGCATTCTGTATCCGCCTGTGGCGTTCTTCGTCTAGTCGCCCCTTGCGTCCTTGTACGTTTACAAGCGCGACGAGCTTCTCCAGGCTATCGTTTCTTATAGCGGGATGTCCAAAGTAGCGAAGAATCGTTTTGAAACATACGTGGTAGACAGACACGTTTGTGCGTTTAGGGGTCCATGGTATTCTCAGCAGGCGTCGCCAGGACTACACTTCAAAGGCGTTCATTTTTCTTTTTCATATTCTCCTTTATGGTGCAGGCTTTGCACTAAACTTTTTTTTAGATTTCTCCCTGTTTTTCCAAATTATCGATAGCTTCGACATCGCATTTTTAGCTATCCCTTTCTATACTATCGTTAGTGATCCGAGATATATAAATTCTTTATTGAGTACTTCATTATTAATCGATCCGTCACGGCGGCTCGAAAGCAACTGCATCCTCCGAATGCATTTTTCAATTCATTTTAAAAATATGGATTATTGTGAGAATAAAAATAGTTATTCATGATACGCTTCATAATTTGGTAGATATTTTGGATTTTTCTACTATTAAGTATGTCGCATGAATCACATGCACACTCGGCGATGTCCCCCGAGTTCTCGCGGCACGTGTCACTTGTACGTTTCACTCGCACTTTGCACATCGTATCGGATACGAGCGAGATAAAACATCGCACCTCTGACAATAGTAGCGAATATTGTTGTATTTATTTTTTTCGCAATTGCGGACAATAAATTTCAATAATTATTTATAATAATTATTCTTTAGACTTTTTTAGACAAATACAAAATGTTTATGACAATATGAGCTCTCGCAGCACGTGTTACTCGTATGTTTCACTCGCACTTGGCACATCGTACCGGACGCGAGCGAGAAAAAACATCGACCACGTGTCAACTGAAGCGATCAATGATCATTTATAATATGTATTCTTTAGACTTTTTTTTGAAAAATTTGTGACATTTAGTATTTATTTTAAAAGAGTTATTCGAGAAAAATCAAAAACGTGATTAATCATATTTTTTTTTCTGTCCATATTCACTTTAAAACCGACTGATTGAGAGAGGCACCATAGAGGTATCTCAATATTTTTTCGGTGTCTCCGCCATAATGACTGTCATCTGCAAATCTGAGGTGTAATATACTCTCCATTTATATGAATGGCTTGCCACTTCTAGTAGAGAAGTTTGAGTATATTTTCTAGCGCACAGGTACATAGTTTTGGGGAGATTATATCTCCTTGTTTTACACCCATTTTAAGCTGTATCTGTTGTGTTCTCGTGTAATTAAACAGCCATTGTTGCAGATTTGTATAGGCACTTCAGTATTTCGATGTATCTATAGTCAATCAGGGATCTTTGGAGAGATTCGCACACAGCCCAAGTTACCATGGTGTCGAAGGGTTTTTCGTAGTCCACGTACGCTAGACATAGAGACTTGAAGCCACTTTGGAATCTAGCCTGCTCTGGTGGTTGTTATTGGTCTAGGTTTTTTGAGAGTCTGTTTATTATTTCTTTAGAAGATTTTATATAAACCTTTGTTATGGCTTGTAGCTAACATACGTATTATTTCGATAATGTAAGTTAACCGCGACTGAGCTAAGTTAGTACTCGGATAGGAGCTCGATGAAAACTATGAATTCAGGGAATTCTTTATGACACTGGCCAGGAGGTATGTAAGTGGAAGAGACCCATTACTTCCGCATGTTTTATAAAAATATTAATGTAGGTAGTTTGGCGCTTTGGAATTAATTAATTTAACGCCACCTATAAAATTATAACCAGTGTCATGGTTTGACACTGAGGGGAACATGCATCTTTAGAATCATTATCGAATCTTTATATGGGTGAATGGAATTGGAATCTTTCTGCTATGCCATTCATCCATATCTATCATATTTTTTCTTATTTATTAATTCCATTGTGCATCGATATCATCTGCAAACTGTACAATATTATAGAGTGTTGAGGTTTGTCCTTGCTCTATTGCCGCAATGGCCTAAAATTTAAGTTTTCCTTTAATAATTTAAGTTAGTGTCATCTCTAGGCCATACGTATCGTCATCCTCCATTGCCCCCTATATGCAGCAACATCGCTCCAATTACATAAAATAAAACCCACCTCAATGATGCTCTTCCTTTTCTTCAAGAACAGAAATGGTTGTTGGCCACAAACTCACCAGAGTCTTGTTGTCAGACAACGTCATTCCCCGCTAATACAGCTCAAGACCTTTCCCTGTCGCCAGAGAGACACTACGCCATCTCCGCTAGTCCTAGTCTTCTTTCCTCCAACTGCCCAGCTCTATCGTATCAGCCATGGATCGATAAATAGCTCCGATGTATACTAAGCCCTTTTACGACTCAGATGAGCCCGGAGTTGAGATGTTGCGTGGGTTATAACAACTCTCAGATGTGAATAGGGCCGATACATACTTCTTTTTTATGCAGTCTTGTAAATCTAGAAGTAGGCGATCTAGAAGTTTTTGTTTTTTTCTCCAAACAATTGTCGACTATTGTCGGGCTGAAACAGCTCTAAAGCTCCCAATCCGGTCCAGTTGCGAATGTTGCGGAGCCACGACTGGTTCTTTCTTCCCAACCTCCGTTTACAAGCTGTAATTAAGCTTCCGTTGTTAATTACAGCTTGACTTTAGTCTTCCTCAATCAGAGTCCTGACCGCTTTTGTAGTTCTTTAAATATCTGTGCTACTTTCTTCCGAGATATATTAATATGATACGATGCTAATTTTTATGAGCCAGTATTAATTTAAATCTATAAATAAAACTAATGATGATCTTAGAAAAAAATAACAATTGAAGTCGACGCATTAAAATATTTTTAAATTAAATCAATCCATCATCCGAATCGCTTCTTGGACGCAATGACGTCACTAGGTAATTGCTACTCTTTTACAATTTGCATATACCGTAGCTAAAACGTTAACAAATTTCAAATCACTGTGCTAATTTAATTTTTCTTGCACTAATCGACGCGCTTTGAAGGAATTAATTGTAAATAATTTATTCAAATTATTAATATTTAATCTTTTATTTAAGACATTTACAGTAAAATATACCTTTAAATTCTTTATTTTTTGTAAAAATGTGAAACATAATCCTTGGTGTTCTTCAAATATATCTTCAATTGCGTTGCCAAAGAATTAAATATCATATTTTTTCTGGATTTATATATTCAGACGATTCAAACAACACAATTTTCATTTGTCTGAAACCATTTATACCAGATTTGTAAAACTGTAAAAGTAAGATTTCTGTAAAATACTTCTGAAGTTTTACTTCAGTTGCATATTATAAATTCTTAGGGGTGGCTCGTGGCTTTAAAAACATGTGGCGCATGATGAGATTAAAGTGCCCCCCCCTTTTTTTAAAAAAAAAATGGGCTGTAATTATTTTTAGTACAGTACAAGAAAATAATAAGAATTTTTTCAAAATGAAAAAGATATTATAGACAAATTATGATTTATTTTACATTTTAATTATTTATATATTCTAAGTGCTTGTTACAATATTTTATAACTTAACACATTTTAAACGAACTTTTTCAAACGTGAACTGGATAACTAAATGTCATTGAAATGGTCTTCAATGGAAAGAAAATTAAGATAAATAGATGTGAATGAATTAGACACTATTTCTACTCACAAAATTCATTGAAAATCTCTGACTCATTATCAATATCTAGCACTAGTTCGTAAATTCTTTCAAACAGGTGCGAAATCTTCAGATAGACGATAATTCTAATGAACAAGTGTGTAACAGGGTTTCCCAATCTTTTTCTGAAATAGATCACTTCGCAAACTCGAACATTTTAACGGAACATAGCTTATTTTTTAAGTTGGGTAATTCCAACAAGTAAAAATATTATTAAAACATATTATTTATTTAGTAATTATTTTTAAATATAAAACTAAAATGTTAATAAATAGCACTAATGACTGACGATTTTGAGTACTTGATGTAAAATGGATTCCGAACCCAGGAAATCGTCTTTACTAGTTTTCGGAAAATATTGCAGAAGAGTTGTTTTCAAGTTATATAGATGTTCAAAATATACTTTGGAAACTTCTTTATAAATATATCTACATTAAAATTTTATTCATTCAAACATTCATGTAAGTCAGGAAAACAATCAAAATTATTAGATTTAACTGATGATATCCAAAATTGTATTTTTTTTTATCAAAAGATGCAATTGTATCTTTTGTATTAAAAATTTTAATACTTTTTCCTTGTAATGATAAGTTTTATTGCACTTATTGCAAAATATTTGCTAGATATGCAAGTTTTTTCAACCATGTAAGATTTGTTAACAGATCCGTCACCAACAACGTTGCCCGATGGGGTCCATTTTGTATGAAAATAGACCCCAACATTTCAATTCAAGATGAATTCTTTATGAATATCTCGCTTAAAAAGCTAAAAAATGGGTTATTTTAAATATAAGAATAATTAATCATAATTTGGTTGATATTTTAGATTTTATTACTAATCAGTATGACGCCTAAATGACGCGCGAACTCTTTCTCCATGCTAGTAGAAAGATCTTTTAGTAGCCTGCTCGTTAAGAACACATGACATCATGTCTTTCACAGATGACCTAATGAGTGTCATCTCCAATCTCTTATCTCAATCTCCGTGGTGGATCTTTAAAGACCCCAAGCGCAATTCAATTTTGAGCCCCCCCCCCCTCTCAAAATATTTTCACTACCACTACATCCTATAAAGTGCATTCTAAGGGCACATTTTTTTTGTTACAAATAATAATTATTTTTAGAGGCCGAGAGGCCCAGAAGCCCCCTGAGGCTGTATGCCGAGGCCCCCAATGCAAATATGTCCGTTAAAGTGGCCAGCTGAAAAACATTCCATAGCTGGCGTTATTCCATTTAATTTAGGGAATACTGCTAAATTATTCATTATTTTTGTTATAGAAAAAAAAATCAAATAATAAAAGAAAATAGGTTTGAGTGCTGGGGGGCCCCATTAATTCAGAGGGCTTTAGACGTGGCGGCGATGGCGGTTGGGCATAATCATGGTTTCATACATTCTACGGAGCTATGAAGAGCCAGGCCGCTATCCAGGCCAATTCGGCGACGGGTGTTATACAGGAGATGCCCGTAAATTATCTACGAATTAGCCCTAACCTCGTCTGATTATTATTGTTACAATCCGCGCGTTGGCAGCTCAGCTCCCGGGCTCATGGCTGGCGACCTGACCACCTGTATTTGAAGAGCCTTGATAACCTGGTGGACGAACGTCACAGTCCTGGCATCAGGGTTGAAACGAACGTGCCTCTGCTGAAGATCGCCTAGAGTCCTCCAGTTGGCAAAGACCCGTCTCAGGGGTAGAAGGCCACTTAATTAAATAAAAAATAATAATTAAACCCCTGAATTAATGAGGCCCCTCATGCGCCTAAGGGAAAATCCGCCACTGAGTGTATAAAACCTTGCAAAATGGTGGCGGAACATAGTTTGGGAAACCCTGATATAGAGTTGTGTCCATAATTTTTCATAGTAATTTGGGTTTTATATTCATTTTTTTTTATTTTAAAAATATCTAATTAAAATATCTTGAGCAGAACAGGACCTTGTGTTTAGGATATGCTAATAAATACTCTATATGCTAATACAAAGTCCTAATAAAATAAAAATAAGATATATACAACGAGGATTTAAAACAGGATGTTTTAACCCTTTGATTACAATATATTTAAAATGTATATATTTAGAAATAAGCGAGAGATTTTATGCAAATCACTTAGCATTTCGTAGTATTCCTTATCCACTTTCCATTATTTCTGAAGCAGTCATTGATTGCCAATCACGGTTACCACTCTCGTCCATTCAAAGCCCACTCGAGCGGCTTAATCGTATGGTATTACCGCCTTCCTGTTGCGTACCGGTCCATTGAGGCAATCCATTGTTTCACGCGCAAACAAACGGCCTCCTCTGGGTCAAGCAGCCCACTTTACCTGGTCTTACAATAATGTTGCTAATCAGCCAACAGTGCTAATGTGCCCCGTAAGATGTTGGACAGGAAACAGGCTATTTCCCGCGTCTAGACTTGACGGCTTTACTTCCTCGTCGGTGTCGCCATTTTTTACCCGATAATGGAAAATGGCGTCTCGCGCCGCCTCGATAAGATTAACCGTCTGGGGCCGTTCGTTTGTTTACTTGAGCGTCCAGCAGACGCTTTTACCACATGAATGAAAGTCGTTGATAACGGCAGACTGGCCAGTTTCATCAATGGACATTGTTTGAATATTAGAACGTTTGAATTTAGAGCGCTGCGATTGGTCGGACGCGCGGCCAATCGCAAACGCCGCGCAATAAAACGCGAACAAATGAATAATTAAATTACGAATTTGAAACGAAACGCGATTCAATCTTGTTTTTCGTCGATTTAAATCGCATCCTCTTGATGGCACAAGGCCGGGCAGTGGAAATGAGATCTATTTTTTATCCCGCTTGCTTTGATTGAATCAACTTCTATTACGGAGCAACCCATCGAGGATATCCTCGTCTCGAGTATACCATTAGCTTTCATCGCTCTGAAAATGTATACATATTGATAAAGATAGTGGAGTGCCATAAATATTTTCCATCCTATACAAATGGCAAGTATGAGTTATGTCTTTCTTAATCTCGGTACTTAGACGTAGATTACATGCTCTTCATTATGCGTGGGTAATGAAATCCTTTTATGTTTTTATACTCGATAGTATCCTGTCTCCGTCGCTTATCTGATTTTCGAATAAAATTCTATAGACATTCCTTATGGCGTGCATTTCTATAGCCATTCTTAAAATTTATCCGCATTGCAATAAAATTATTTTTCATTGCCGAGATTTATGTAATGTTTCTCAGCGTGGTGTCCGACGTATTATTAGATTATTTGTCAACATTTCAAAATATGTTAAAATATCGCTCACAACAACGTCTCCCACGCAGCTTTTCTAATAATATATAAATGGATCAATCGGCCATTTCTAAATATTTACATTTCAATATATATTTATATATATATATATATTGAGAAACTGTTTGGTGCGTGTAAATTCAAAGAAAATTCTTCATGACCGGTATCCTGTAATTTTTTTAATCCACAGGAAGTCGCTCGCGTATTAAACGACCTGTCCACCGGCAGGTGTCTATTCTCTCCTGGAAACGGATATTCATTGGAATTCGTAAATATCTCGGCACGCTCATTTGTTGTCATATGTACTTTTGAAATGCAGAGACGGAGATTTATATACCGAATAAAAAGGGGCAACGAATTGGAAATCTACCTACGAAATACAACCATCCTTCGATTTACGCGGGAATACTACATTAGCCTAATAATAATCGCGTAAAAAACATAAAAAGAAATATATATTTAATTACACCTGATAACTGAATCTAATTCAACGTTACATTACATGGCTACATATTTTAAAAGTCAAATTATACCTAGAAAATCTAAAATTAGATAATAAAAAACTCATCAGTGTGTGTACTGACGGAGCGCTGCGAATAATATGTAAAGGCAATGGCCATTTATGAAAATATTAGAGCAAGAGCATTAAACAGGCGTGAATTCAGAGAATATTGTTCTGGCTTTCTAGAGGAAGATTCTGAGTAGATTTTACAATGAACTACTTGATGAAAGAACCCTCATTATTAGATAACAACTGGCTATTTAATTTGACAAAGTTAATATTCATTGTTCATCTCTCAGTTAGAAAATCGGGATTTAAGTTATTACATTTTTATTTATTTATTAATGACTACGATAAGATGGATAGATGGGATAACATAAAGATTCCAGAGCGCCAAAGATTCTAAAGATGCAAGGAGAATGATTCTCTGACACTAATATTCCCCTCAGTGTCAAACCACGACACTGGTTAATTTTAATATTATTTCAATTGGATTGAAATTGATATTATTTTTTTTATAATTATTTATTCAACAAACGATATATGGCATTAAATTAATTAATTCATAGTTAGCTCTGACTGATTCTAATTTGAAGAATTCTCTGCTGCTCCCAGTATTAAGTCCTCCCATATGCGAAGCAGATCCTACCCCTATCTCTATTTTCCAACCCTAATCATGAACGTAAGGTAGAATATACACAAAGTTGGCTACCACTGATTAGCCGAGTTCTCTAGCCAAGGTCATTGGAGGGTTAATAAGAAGGTTTGAAAGGCAACCTAACAAGCGCGTTATCCGGAGGGGTCTCTCAAGGACCCCAAGCATATCAAGTTTTTCTTCATCTCAGTTTTTTTAAAAAAAATGATTATTCTAAAAATAAAAATAGTTTTTTATGAGCTGCTTCATATTTTGGTCGATAAAAAGTTAAAAGTGTTCTTGTGGATTATGAAATATTTATTTATTATAAAAACCATTGGACTTGGACTTGACTTGGACTGCATAGTTTGGAAAGTTTAGAATCTAGATCTCTTTTCCATTTCATCGGATTATTAGCTTTTGATTCTCTTTTTTTTATTTTTTCCATATTGTAATCAGTCTGAGGATCTCTTAACCCATACGTCATGGCGGCGAATTCTCGCTGCAGACTGAGCTCTCGCCGCACTTGTTACTCATGCGTTTCACTCGCACTTGGCTTATCATACCAGATGCGAGCGAGAAAAAACATCGCGCCCGAGGTTGTCGCAATTGCGAACAACAAAAGACAATATATAATATTTATTCTTTAGACATTTTTAGACAAATACAAAAAATTGTAGCTTGTAGGATTTATATTAAAAGAGTTATACGAGAAAAATAAAAAACTTGGGGTCCTAAATAGACCCCATCGGCACGGCTATGATATGATAGAGCTATTACAATTCCAGAAATTTGTAAAAACAACATTTTTAAATTATCATAATTTTCTTGCGCTGTTTTTAAGGAACGTATCCGTATGTTTTTTATTTTTATGGAGTTTTTATTTCCGCTTTTTCATGGAACGTATCTTCCGCGTAGATCGAAATAAGTTGTAGAAATCCCGATCGCATCTACGACATTTGTAATAAAATATTTCCTTTATATATCTATCTCACTCATTACATATTTATATTTTTCAGGCTCCACGTACACTGTTCTGAGGAGACGTCACGGTAAATTGTTATCCGAAGAAGTGGATCGACTCTCCTCCAGCTTCAAAGTCGTCTCCCACCTTCCTGTCGTCGAAAGTTTCAGGCTGACCGACGAGCTGCGAAAACAGACATCGGGACTCGCCAGCATCCAACTCGTCTTCAGCCACTGGGAGGTAATTATATTAAAGTCGCATTCCACTCATGGTACTGGGATCGGAATGCAATACGATGATCAAATTTCCTGCTGCACTGGAAACGATATTTAATTCGCACACGACTGCTAAAAGTTCCGCCCTATTTTTTATTCACGATTAAACAACGAAATGATTTATTGCAGAGTCGACTGCGCTTATTCCCAGAACACCCTGTATACATCCGTGCGGGTGCGGAGTCTCTTTTATTCGCATTCGCGACTTTCTTGTGGCAGAATGATTGATACCTTTGACTTTGCTTGTTATTTTTATTACTTGCATCTTGTAGTTCGCATAATTCTTTTGTGGCCGTCGACAATGGATGAACTCAACACCTGTCCCTCAACCAATGGACCGCGCGGACAATGCCGATTGAATTTCGAAACGATTGTGCGTTTGTCGGACAAAGATAAGAATTTAATATAGTCCGAAGAATAAATGATAAATTCTTGAGTCGTTGTTATGATGGACGAATCGAACCCAATTGATCAAACGATTCATTGATAAATAATATCGGTAATTTATTCTATTGACCCAATGAGTGCATGGTTTGGTAACGTGGTAAATAGTAAAATCATATATACATACTCAAATATTGCTCTATTTTAAATATTTTTTTTACGCTTATTCAAACTATATATGGGACATAAAAAAGTTGTTATGGCCTAATACATATTTTATATAGTGCACAAAATGGCGGATTATTAATTCATTTGTTTTGATTAATTATCAAATGTTTTAACGCTATGTTAGTTTGAAATATGTATTAATATTTTATTTAAAATCTTAGTATTCTCGGAATTGAAAGTTTAATTAGTATTAATATCATTTTTCAATAATTTTGATAGGTTAGGTTTGCTGTCATCAATTTGACAGCTAAACAATGGCGGCGCAGTGTTGCCAACTTCATTGAAACACATATTGAAAATCATTTTTATACGCTAGAAAAATTATCACACACGCACTATCTCATTCGACTACGGTGGATAGAGCATTTTTTTATAATTTAATTATTTAGTTGGTTCTGAAAATTGGTGGAAAAATTGATTTGTACCCCTTTCTGTTTGTTACACAATTTTTTTTCTCGGTCTTGTCCGAGAATGGACAACGCTAATGAGCGGAGGCTGTCTGGACCATTTTATTTAGGGTTATTACTTTTTTTTACATCGAGTTAACGTTGCGATGGGGCGCCAGGTGTTGTCCGAAACAGAAACACGTATTTAATTGCTTCGATTAAATTTATCGCATCCTCTTTTCAAATCTGTTTATAATGGTGGACCGAGGGTAGGAAGGCCTGTATACAGGGTGTCTTACATTATGAAACGCCATCGCAGGTGTATCGATATCTCCGAAACGACAACTCCACGCAAATAAACTTAGATTGAAATCATTTTAAATCCAAAAATATTTTAAATATGAATAAAAATAAATATTATATCGTTCGCTTAACTTATAATCCACTCTCTATAAACGTGTTATCCTAAATAATTACAAAGTTGACCACTTTTTCTAGTTTTATTTTCGACGAACCCTAATTCGTCTTTCGGTTCGATATCTGATCTCGGATACGACTACCGAATAATTAATTATTTTCATATGCCGTATATATTAATATTAAAACGTCTACCTTATTAATGACTTCTAAGTTGTTTATGTTCACGAATTTAAATGAGACGTTTTTCATTTCAGTGTTGCCATGTAAAATATTTTCTGCAATAAATAACATTTTGTCTTTGCGCACATAATATCGCTGTAATATTTATGAAATATGTGAAGTATAACGTCGTTCTTATGAATTTTATGATAGTCCCTTTTTTATTATAAAATCCTTACATCCTTTTTTTCCGCTTGATATTTATGTATATGTATGGGCAGCTTATGTTGTATATTTTTTTCTTTGTATAATTTATTACTTGATCTCCCGTATTCTTGTTAAATTTTAAACCAATGTTATTTTTTACATACGTGAATACAGGATGGTTATAAAAAAATATTCAACACATCACTTCATTATGTTTCAAAATCCGCATACATTTATTTAGAATAATATTATGATTTACATGTTATTCTTCATAATATTTTATATAAATCTGATTATTCGTGTTCCCTGAAATATTTTATAAAGCGGGAATAAAATAAAATATTTTTTTGTGAACACACGTTACTGTCCATCATGTATTCCATACCTGTTTCTTTAATCTCAGCTAATTCCATTTGGCTACCGGTCACCAACTCTGCTACCAGGGTTACGCTTTTTATACAGCGATCGTTTTTTAAGGCACTTCACATACCAGGGTTGTAAAAAACTGACACGTGATATTTATTAAGATGGAAATTATGCAAAAACTTAATGCAACACGTATATTATTTATTTTTAATGATCACAATCCCGTAATTGGGGTTTGGAAGTCAAATAAAATATATCTTCATAAATTAACATTTGACATGGAGCGAAATAATATAATAATTGTTTTAATGCGATGTAAGACCCTAAATATATACCTGAATATATTTGCAAGTCATGTACGTGATGCAAATTCCGATTCTAATCATCAGTAATTTTATAACAAACTTTACATACAAATAAACTTAATGCAATTAGTTATTCTTGTATTTTTCTATATATAAAAATATATTTTTTATTATTTATTCGCAGATTATTGAGATCGATCCGTTCTGGACGCCTTCAACGGAAATGGAATATGTTCATTACGGCGAGAAGGCTGATAGCGCAAATAGAGCAAAACATTATGTGGATGCAGTTCGCAGACGCAAAGGACTCCACGTTGATGATAAATTGGTCGAATTCGGTGAAAAGCAAAGAACCTTATCTAAAAATAAATAAGATTTATTTTGTTATTGAATAAAAAAATATTCTTTTAATATGAGTGTTTCATTCAAACAATTCCTTTAAATCCCTTTAATTATTTAATATAATAAATAACTCATATATTGATTAATAAAAATTGCAAAACTGTAGATAGCCGTTTTTGATTCTCATTTCGGAATCATGCGTAGATTTTTTTTAATACTGGCAACAATATGTAATGTTGGTAAACCTGTTATTGCCGCGAGGAGCGCACTGACAGCTGCCACTTTATACATAACCTATAAATATGGAAGACCCGACGCTGGGTGCTATCAAATTGAAATATAATAATGAAGTAAGTCCTATTTTACAGTTTGTTTCATTAATTTGATGACGCATTATTCATATTTATTCAATTTATTCATTGTTTATGTATTTACAGGTAATAAAGATAAAAGATCTAATACTCCAAGCAAAAATTCGTGCTATTAATCATCTTACCCGAAAACTGAAACAGCTTAGAACAAGGAAAGGTGATGAAAAGCAGCTCGAAAAAAATAAACGTAAAGTCGATTCGTTTATTGCTGAGATAAAGCTTTTAAAGGTATTGAATTTTTCGATTAAATCTCACGATCATTATTGCTTATGTTTAACTGTTATTTCAGTGTCTGCATCGTAATGAAGTAGCTAATTTTGCCATGGAGAATATTGAAAACTTAGACAAATACATTAACACGTCTTCGGTATCAAAAGCAAAGGCTATGGCTAGACTATTGTCTCGTGAGCCAATCAACAGTAAGTGCAAGGAGCTAAAAGGAAACTTTTCAAAAGTTCCCACTACCAAATTACTCGAACAAAATCTAAAGAAAGTAAAAAGAAAAATTGTTATAAAAGCAATGAAGGAAAAAAAGCTTAAGAAAAGTATGAAAGCAGATACTGATAATAAAATAATTAGTGACGTATTGCCTGCCACCGCCGCGACAAATAAAAATGATGAATCTGAAATAATTAAAAAAACAGACAGCATTAAAAAAATCGCTTCAAAGCCGTCTGCGATAAAAGACGATAAACCATTACCTCAACAAAAAAATGAAAAAATTCTTGCTACCTCCGAATTTCAAGTGTCGTTTTCAAAATCTGATGACAATGAAAATGTTTCAAACGATGAGAACAGCGATAACAATAATTTGGATAATATGGAACAAGCTGTTGAATCAGATGGACCGTCGGATTATTCCGACGAACCTCTCGACGATGAATTTGATGAGCCTATAGAATCACAAGATAATAATGCATCGACGCATGTAGATCCATTCTTCATTAAAAAAGGCGGAAATGAGTATGTCACGTTGACAGTGCCTAGACCACCAGATAAAAGAGTCGGTAGTAAATATGCGGATAATCCTGCATCGGGCAATCGTAAAATGAGACGCGCCGCTAAATTCAATAGAGACACTACTCCGCGCGAGCGAAAAAAATTGTTTAAACCCCAAGTGAATTCTAAATTTGATTCGAAGGATAATCGATACGATTCGCAAAATAATAAAAACTTTAATAACAAGCAAAATGATGATAAAAATAGTTTTAGGGCTTATAATAATTCAAAACCGTCAACATTTAATAATGTTGTAGAGGAAAAATTGCATCCTTCATGGGAAGCTAAAAAGCAGAAATCCACGATTTTACCATTTAAGGGTAATAAAATTGTATTCGATGTTTAATCAATTAATTGAGGATATTTTTTTATATATTATACATTATTTATAATAAATATTTTATGAATTTATTTGAATCTTTTATTCAGTTATTTTTTTTAAATGATATTTGCAATTGTAGCAAACCGAAAAATAGTATTGTTTGTGAATATGTTTTAATTTTTATTTAGTCGTCACCCTCATGTCAGAATCGTGACCATTATTATAAAGAATTTTCTTGATTTTGTCTCTGGGATTCTCTGCATTCCGCATCTCTCGTCGCAGCTACTATGGTGGAGCCCTTGGCGGTCTTTACTTGGTCGCTCCAGCGAGTGTCCTTGTACGTTTTCAAGAGCGACGAGCTTTTCCAAGCTATCGTTTCTACTTGCGAGATGTTGTATATTTTTTTTAGAACAGACACGTTTGTGCGTTTAACGGTCCATGTATGCTCATCAGGCGTCACCAGCACAACATTTGAAAGGCGTAAATTTCCTTATATGATTCTTTAATGTTATAATCATTCATTCATTCCCCTTTTGTTTTTATCACAATCAAATTTATCCCCTCTGACAATATTTAATAAAAAAAAATCCATCTTATAATAATGCAATTATTATAAACAAGATATTTTAGTAAACGCTCGTTTTTATAAGTCTAAATTAAATCGATTGGTTTAATAAATTATATGAAATAATTTATGTTGGCAACATTAACTAGTTGGCAACCCTGCCGTGACATAATGTCAAAGCTGTCACTTTGATTCGAGCAGCAGGTCCGATGGCGAGTTTCGGCGAGTTTTCTGGCCGTCCGCTTCACCATCCGCCCTTCCGTCAACAGAACGAGTTTCCGTTGCAGTCTGACTATATCCTGGAAGAAAATGTAGACGATGGTACTCACATTTTGCCTTAATCTTATTAACCAACAAAAATATATGTCTACAAATGATAATAATAAATGTTATTTCATAATATTTTAGACTCCATCAAGCGTTATATGGGCACCGGAGTCGGCATAGTCAGCTTGATTGTAGAAAATCTCGTGAGTCATCCGTTTATGGTCCTGCGTCGACAGTGTCAGGTAATATTATTATCAAAAATCATATCGGTAATCTGACCTTTGAAATTTATTTTATTTTATTATTTTAAGGTGAGAAATAATTCGCGGAAATATCACCTGGTGCCGGTGACGCTAGCGCCTGTCGTCGTACATTTGCACAGGCGTCAGGGTCTCACAACATTATGGAAAGGCATAGGATCTGTTTGCATGGTCAAGGGTATATCCTTAGCCGTTGAAGATTTCATATCTAAAGCGACCGCATGGCCCAAGTAAATATTTATGTTCGTTATTTAGAAAGCTCACACTATTTAAATATGTATTTATATTATGATTCATTTTTCAGAGACATAAGTAACTCTAAATCAGTATTGCAATTTTGCCAGCACATATTTCTCAAATCGTAAGCATTATTTATTTATATATAATATTAGAAAATGTTCGGTATTAATTTTTTTTATTGTTATTCAAGTATAAGTCTCGCAATCGTCACTCCGTTTTATTGCGCCAGCTTTGTCGAGACTGTTCAAAGCGATATAGCAAGCGATAAACCTGGATTCTTGGACGTTTTTAAGGATGGTGCATTGAGGGCACTATCGTGGGGCTCTCCGGGCGGAAGATTATTGCCTATTTGGAGCATAATGCTGCCTACCGTTGCTATGGGCGTAACTAAATACATGTTCACGTAAGTGTCATGCAATATTTTTGTATCAAAGCTATAAATTAACACATATTTTATGTGAAATAAATATTTTTTATAGAATAAGCATACGTAGCCTCGTAGGTAGAGCATTGAGATTCAGACAGAAGCATATCGATGAACTCAGAGGTGTTAATTCTAAAGAGACGAATGCTTCGAGATTAGAAGAAATGGAAATGAATGCGACATTAACGTCTATGATCATATGCGATGTTATGTTCTTCCCAATGGAAACGATTATCCATCGACTTTACTTACAAGTATTTATTTTTTAGGTTAAATATATTTAAATACGTCAATATGAGCTCTATATATAATTTAAATGTCGATTTCGCAGGGAACTAGGACTATTATTGATGATTTGGACACGGGAAACGCAGTGTTACCGGTGCTCACTGGCTACGAAGGATTCTTTGATTGTTACCACTCTATCGTTATTCACGAAGGATACTTGGGACTGTATAAGGGCATTGGCGCTATGGCCTTACAATTTGCAATACACGTAGCTGTGATTAGAATTACCCAGTGGATAATCGTAGAAGTTACTGAACTGTTTAAACCTGCCGTAAAACCGGCACCCTTGACAGCATCGTCCTCTCAACAATCTCTGTATAGTCAACAGAGATACTTATTTAATTAAATTGTGATATTATTGTAATTTAAATTAGTCGTAAATAATTCTTTTGTGAGCGTTTTGATAATTTAGTGTAGATTTAATCAAATTATCATCTGATTTTTATTCATATTGATTTATATATGAAATTTTCATTCGCATTTAATGATTTTAACTAACATTTCATTTATTTTCAATTAATAAATATTATTGACAATTTATGTATGACGTAATCGTTTAACTCACCAAACTTGACATGAAGTTCTTTTAGATAAAATATACTACTGATTTTATATCAATGTTTATTTGCCTGATGATAATTATAGAATTATCCTAAATGTATGTTACAACGTATTGAAATTATTTATTAAATGTAATCTTGTAATAATAAAATGACAAATTGGAAAGATGTTTTTTATTTCTTCGATTTCTTAATGAAACACGTTTGATTACCGGATACCGGAAGGAGAATAATTCAAAGATCAGGAGTTTGTAAATAAAAACGTGTAATACTAGTTTAGATTATATTTAAAATTAAATACTATTAATGCGACAGTACATGTCTCCCTTTCAGTATTCTTCTCATTAGAATTTTTCTTCCGCCGAGGGTGGACATCCTAGTGTCCCAGCCGTGCTTTCTGACGCGCATAGTCTCGCTCGGACGCGGAAAATAATTGCGAATCTTCTTGCCTCGAACTAATTGTAGCGCCCATGGCGAAGACACCGAGCTCACCAGTTGTCTGAAATATAGAAAAATAAATACAATCAAATTTGTCATTTGACATTCGACGCGAATTGAGTGCGTTTGATTGTAATTTACCGCGTCACTCCGAAAATATTTGGTATTATATTGCCGAACATCTTTGGATAAAATTAACCTCAATCCGTCACTTCACAAAAATGTTGCCATGTAATAAAAATTATATTTATTTTTTTGTTGCATGATTTTGTTTTTGCCGAGTTGCTGAAAAGCTGACATTATTATGTTATTTCGACCAAGCTGCGAACCAATGTATCATATAGCACTCGTATAACTATGGTGCTATATATATAATGAGAATTTCTCAAGACAAAACCCAACATTCTCGATGATCTCATATATACATCCGATACATGTGAGCTAAAATTCAACTTTGAATCAAACAAAATACCCATGTCTTTAATAGACGGTTGCTTGGAAAGAGTTACGTTCCCAAGTCTGTAATTAAAAATGATGGGCTCCTTTGATCTAGAAATTAAATATCATTGTTTGACATTTTCCATCACTTAATGGAAGGTGATTCAATTTAATTTGCCCAATCGTGCAGAGAATCAATGTCCAATTGCAACGAAAGGGCATTTTCCGTTGAAGTAATGAATCGAAATAATTTTAAATCGTCTGCGAAGTGAGAATTTACAATTAAGGACCCGATAAATATCATTTATAAATAAAATAAATAATAAAGGCCCTAAATTTAAACCTTGCGGAATTCAGGAATATTGCGCAAAATAATAATAATATAATTGAATATATGTTGTCTGAATTATATCGATTAGAAATCTGATTCAATGCACAAAGTCCTAATTTTGAATCGTAGAGTTTCTAAATATGGCACATTATGAGAAGGTTGGCAATCCGCGTCAGTGTTGCCCGCTGCCCCGGGCCACAGGTGTGATGGGGCGGCGGCGATGAGTACGGAGGCAGAGGCGGAGGCGGGGGCGGCGGGGCCCCCGGCTGGGGCGCGCGGCTGGGTCCAGTTTGAGGAGGCGCCCGCCGTCTTGGCAGCCGAGAGCCTGGCGCCACCGGCACCGCGCCAGGGCTTCTCCAACGGCGACGTCCTCGTCACTCTGCTGCCTGTCAACGCGCGATGGCCCTGGCTCACACCAGCGCGCTTCCGCCCCGAGCTGGTGCCGGAGGAACTGATGGCTCAAGGCCTCACGGTATTCTACACATTCTTTCAATAACCTATAAATCGCTGTTGTCCTAATGTCGCAATCGTCATATGACGTACAGCAATAAACTGCATTTTATTGCTTTCGTGACACTTTTCGAATACTAATCGACGTCCAAGCTCGATTGCATTATTCATATTTAAAATCTACTGCCGTAATTAATTAATTTAATTTTTTTTTAGTTGACTGTCGAAGAATACGTACATGCAATGGAATTGTTAGTTAACGACGTTAGATTTACACTATACAATATTTGTTATAAGAGGGTTTTGGTATGCTGGATTGTTCTGGCGTTTGTTGTACTTATGGCGTTGTTATTTTCGGGCCTGAATAATTTGACCCGCTTTTCGTTCGGGGTCGTCTGGCTCTTATTGAATGCGGCGGCTATATTTATCTGCATGTGGCTGAAGCTGCAACTGTTGAGGGGATTGGAGAAATGTTTGGCCAGAGTTAACAAGCAGCTGATACGACACAAATTATTGATGACTCTGGACGACAGAGGCAAAATATCTTGCCATAAAGTCACGTTGTGTTTTATGTACTTTGACTCGACACCTTGTGTGACGCAACTCCAGCAAGTGATCGAAAGGAACGATACTAATGCGATTCCTCCCGGCTGGGAGCAACGCTTGGACGTCACCGCCAACGATATCGTAATTCAAGGAAGTCAAACGACGCGTCTCTCCAGAAAACAGGTATTTAACATATGCTCTAATATTTTCAATGCCCCGATTAGTAATTATTGCTTTGTATCTTCCATATTGTTCCTCCGCTCATGATAGCATTTAATTATAACGATCCAATATATTATATGTAGATGTATTTCGTGCTTAATTGCGTTGTCGTGATGATGCGTTAGGCGTACGAAATTAATGAGCGAGATTGATGTAGTGAGTGGTTTGCATGTGCAGGGGTTGGCAGAACAAGCATTCCTCCGCTACTTGCAGCGGTGGGGTAAAGATTTTCTCCGTCATCGACTGGATTGGACTCTCGACGAAGAAGGCGGGAATCCGGCGTCTCCGCGCCACCTCTCTCAAGCTCTGTGCCCGTGTCAATATATCGAAGAGCTGTTGAGGAACAAGCCCCGTCGGGACCCCCGCACCTGCTTTCCCCACTGCACCAATTGGCTTAAAAGGCGCGGTGTCGACTGACGTTAACGGCTGATTGCAGGAGCGAGCCGCCCTCTTGTACCTTCGATACGTCTCCAGATGGGGTAGTCGAGCGATCAGGGGAAAGCTTAACGTTGCTCCGCTCTCTCCCGGACTTCACTGTGCCGCATACCAATGTCCGTGTCAATTCATCAACGATCACTTGTTGTGTAAGCCGCCGGGGGGAATATCCAAATTCTGTCCCGTCCCGCCCGACAATCCTTTAACTATGTGTTGATAGTATTAACCTCACATAATATATTTATATCCGTCCAAAATTGTACCTTGAATAATAAAGAAATATTATTTATATGAATTTTAAGTGAGATGACGGCGTAGCCATATATTTTTAAATGTATTTTAGTGTCGATGCACAATTGTACTTAACATTCCGTCCTTAATGATATTTACTATTTCTACTTAATGAAATCTCAATGAAATGTCTCATTTTACAAGATGTATATATTTTACAAATAATATATTATTTTATTAACATTAATTATTTCATTTTTGAGTTGTTCACAATTTGTCCGTATATCTTCCTCTCTGTCCAGAATCAAATCCTAATACTTTCCACAAATCAAATCCAATTGCAGAGATGTTACGAAGCAACAGGTTAGGTTATCCACTACGTCTACGAGTCATTAAAAAATAAACACTATTAATAAAAAAATCAATGTTATACATAGGGAAAGTGCCTTTCAATGATTTTGACAGATTCCGAGAAGTCTTTTCTTTGGGTCATGTTATGGCAGTCGATTTCTAGCAGCTCGTCATAGTTTAGGGTTCGCCGTGTGATTTTAATTAAGTCTTAAAGACCAATGTCTTACAATATTTTAGAATTTCTTGTAATAACCTTTTCCAAACACCCTTCATACTCGACTGGATGATTTTATTCTATGCTTCATCGATTATATTATATTACAGTAGAACCTCGATTATCCGGATTAGTCAAAATAAACAAAAAAAATACGAATTTAGTTTTTTGTGTGCCCGTACACTGATTTTCACATCTGCTGTTTACGTACGTGTTTAAATGCGTTTTATGCATTTGTTCAAGTTTCAAGAAGTCCGGGTTTTGTCTAATAATATGGTGTCGGAACGTCAACGATCTCGGATATAAAAAAAAAAGTGAAAAAGTGAAAAAGTTTACTAATGGTTTAATGTCAGAAAATGGAACCTCAGAGCGTAAAGTTATGAAAAATTCAGCAAATGAAGAAGTTGAAAGTGTATTTTATGGTTCACAAAGACGTCCATTTGGACAGCCAATATCGTCCATTATTGTGTGAAAAGGCAATATTTTAATACAAGATTAAATGAATTCCCCATTCAAAGCAAGCTCGGGCTGGCTCGAAAGATTCAAGGACGACATGGTATCGGGGAACTTGAAATTCATGGGAAAAGCTTTCTGCTGACATACCTTCGTAAACACTTTCATTGAACATTTTTGTGGAGAGGGAAGGATTCGATGAATAATTTATTTATAATGCTGACGAGACCGGTTGGTATTGGAAGAAACTACCTAATAAATCTTTAGCTTCAAGACGTGAAAATACTGCACTAGGGTACAAAATTAGTAAAGAACGTGTCACCATAATGGTGAAATTATAAAGCTTATCATGAATAACTATTTCTATTCTTATAATAATCTTTTTTTTTTAAAAAGTCAAGATATTTATGAATAATTCATCAATATCTTGAGTTGAAATGCTTGGACGTCGCCCTTCGGACGACGGGGTTGGTTTCGACGTGGACGTGGCTTGTAGGTACCAATGGCTTGTAGGTAACAGTGGCTTGTAGGTACAAATGGCTTGTAGGTAACAGTGGCTTGTAGGTACCAATGGCTTGTAGGTAACAGTGGCTTGTAAGTAACAGTGGCTTGTAGGTACCAATGGCTTGTAGGTTAGAGTGGCTTGTAGGTGACAGTGGCTTGTAGGTACCAATGGCTTGTAGATGACAGTGGCTTGTAGGCACCAATGGCTTGTAGGTAACAGTGGCTTGTAAGTAACAGTGGCACAGCCAGGTTAGAGTGGCTTGTAGGTAACAAAGAGAGCGGTTCATCCATACTCAATTAGTAAAATAAAAAAAAAAATATGAAAAAAGGACTATAAAAGTATTAGCTGACGGATCGGTTAAAAGAGCAAAATCAATAAAATATTTTATTAATAAAAAAAATTATATATACAGTAGAACCTGGATTATCCGGATTAGTAAAATTAGTAAAGAACGTGTCACCATAATGGGGTGTGCCAATGCAACAGGCAGACATAGACTTCCACTGTTTGTCATTTGGGAAATCAAAGAACCCTAGATGCTTTAAAAATATCAATAGTCTTCCTCCGGTTGAATAATGTGATCATCAGAAAAAGCCTGGATGAATGGTGAAATATTAGTCCAACACATTCTGAAGCTTTTCAGTGTTTAGATGTGAAGAGTGGATTCAGGACAACTTATATGTTTTAAAAGTATTCGCGATTTAGCAGCTTCAAAAGGAAAAGCTATATGATCATTTATTTTTAAATACATAGTCGATTAAAATGTCACGAGTTACGTAATAAAACATGGTCGATAATGAATCATATTCAAATAAAACATTTATTTCATCGAAAACAATATAATGCACACATAAAATGTAAAATAAATCATGATCATAATAAATGTACATGTTTTTTTTTAGATTTACGAAACTAGAATACGCATATTGCAATTAATACGACGATCCGGTGATTTATTCGATCAATATAAATCGAAATATATTGAGATAAAATTAAATACGTGTTTTATATAAAAAATAGTTTGATATGTTATATATATATTTACAGCCGGTTCAATAAAACTACTAGTCGATAAAATTTAAAAAAATAAACATCACAGAAATAATATATATATATTTCATTGTATTTGATACTAAAATATTATAATTACGGAATTTGTTTAATGGGAAATATCACTAAATAAATATTTGCAGAGTGGTATTCTATTTTCTAAGAAATATTAATGAATCACAACACGTTTATATATAATATTCAGGTGTCATGTTCATCTTTTATTGTATCATATTGTAAAAAAATATTTTTATATTACCGTCACCGTTATAATTAAAGCTATATATACGTCTAATAAATTGTACTATATATTCATTGCATTAATTAATAAATAAATTTGACGAATGAGTTATGGAAACATCGCTATAATTGAATTAATAAATTATTTCAATGGTAATATCACAAAGATTGACTATTCACATGGAAAAAATTAATAAAAATAAGGCATTAGTCGTAAATTATACGTCGTAAAGAAAGGTACGAGATGTATGTTTTATTTCGGAAGAGATTGTTCGATGTTTTTATCGAAAGGATTTTTTTCCGGGATAAAAATGGCGTTCCGATATAATTGTTAATTCATTTTTATCTTGCAGAGAAACATCAGCATTTATGGACGGCGAGGACGATCAAATTAAAGCCGAAATGACTCGTACTTTGGTTTACAGCGTATTCTGTTCACTGGATATATTATTTATTGCTCAATGAATATCGAATTATTCTATTTATAGAATTTTCTAATCGTCGTTTTGTTTCTTCTCGATTGCGGCGATGCGTACAATTTCATTCTGAGCCTCGCGAGCCTTGACGCTGAATATACTCTCCTGAAATATATATATTATTAATATAAAAAATCCGGTTTAAAACTATATTCGATTTATTACCCTGACTTCTTTGGTCGAATATTGGTCTAGTTTATCATAAATTACGCCGTGCAGCCCTAATTTTTTAAGATATTTAATTGTGTCCGTATTGTTGTTATCCTCTCCCCAACAGAATATTATGAGACCAGCGTCCAGCACCATTTTGACCTGAAACGTGAATGAATAAACAAGGTATAGTGAAAAGTAATGCTATTTTTTTATCTCAAATAAAAAATCCAGAGGTCGGAGATTGAATAGACACATTTGCGGTATTTTATGCTTTTTTTTGATAAAGCAGATTCAGGAAAACCATATAAAATCGATGATGACTTTTTAAAACTCGTAAAAACAATCAAGGAATTGTCACAAGATATCAGTATTCCGTGATCAACTGTGAAGGATCATTTGAAACAGCTCGGAAAAATATTAGACAAGTAATTTTGGTGCCGCACAAACTTTCTCTAAGTCTTAAGACAACGAATAACCCTCTGTTTATCTCTAACGAATAACCCAATGTTTTTTTCAATGTTACCTGTGTCTACCCCTGGGATATCATTAATTGAAAAAGGTACTCTTTAGTATTTTTGATAGGATGTTATGGGAATAATTCACTATGAATTACTATAACCCGTTCAGATTGTCAATTATTAAGATTAAAGGAGGAAATGCTTGTGGCGGTCACCATTTGAGAACCCCTGAAAAGGCAGACCACCCAGAAACAAATAAACATTGTATAGTTTTGTCCCGAAATCAGTTGAAGTCGTATTTTAATAATAAAAAACTGAGAGTTTTATGCCCCTAAACCGAAATGAGTCCCTGCCATCTGAAGGTATTAAGCCATCTCTGCCGGTCTCGGGCCTCCTCCATCCATCGCCCAAGCCCTAAGAGAAACACATCAGCCTCGACCCTGTATTTCCAACGTAGTCTTGGCCTCGCAAAGGGGCGGGTTCCTCCAGGCCTAGAGTTCATAACAGTATGGACCAGCCTATCGTTGCCCGTTCGGACTACATGCCCTATCCAACGTAGGCGTTGCATGTTAATGTATGAGGACAAAGGTATATCCCCATACATGGCCATGACCTCGTTATTGGATCACATATTCGCGACTAGCCTCGTCCGGACGCGATCCAAAGATCCATCTTGAGACTTTTCTCTCGAACCGATCAAGACGATACATGTCCCGGCTTGCCAGAGACCATGACCTTTGTTAAGACTGACATTTACTTCTCCTCGAGAGCAACTTATTCCCCAGTAATAATAATAGACATGGCATAATAGCACTGATTCGTTTTTTGTATAAGGGCAGAGATTTCTGTATGTACTTTCAGAGTCGCCCCCGGTGATTGTGATGTGCCAAGGTACTTGAATGGTTTAATCATTCACCGAGGTCTCCTCTCTGTCCGATCGCGAAACCATCATGGATCAATTTACCTCCAGATCCAGATTAGAAGCCGCTGCCGCGAAAATAGCGAGCGACTCAACAAGTTTTGCTTTAAATATTTTTTTGTTGCTTTCATCATAGGCGGAATAGCCCTACTGTAGGTCCCTGGCCTCATCCAACACCCTTCTCCATTTTATCTGGTCTGCCGCTACGTCGCTCCATCTTCCGGTCAGTTTCAATAATGCAGTGTCCCTCTGAACACAGTCCAACCACCTGAGCCATGGTCTTCCTTTCCTCAGGGACAGGCAAGCTTGTTAACCATAAGCTAAGCCTTTTCGGATGCTAACTGTCGAGCATCCTTGTCACGTGAGTGAGTCTGGCCATTCTGCCGACAATTCTTAGAATTCTCCTCTCCAGGATATCCAGTTGTTTGTCAAATCCCAACATTCAGATCCGTATGTTTGGACAGGCCTAATGAGGGTCATGTAGAGCTTGACTTTAGTCTTCTTTGAGAGATATGTGAATTCCTGGATGGCCCCGAAACCTTACTCTTCGACTCTCAGGGGTTCAAGGATTCGTCCTTGACATATTTTGTTGCATTACCTTATATAAAAAAATTATGATCATTTAACTTACTTGCATGGGATCTTTCAGTAGATCTTCAGTGTGCACTACGATACCTAGTAATCCGGAGTTCAACGCGTGATACATGGCCGATGCGATGGTGTTGCATCGCAAATCTCGGTAACTCGGATAACGGCTCGTGACACCTTGCGTTAAAAACATTGTCGGATACAGATTTTGTTTGAGTTTTAACATCGTGCAGATATCCGGATGGAAAGATGAAAATACGATGCGTCTTTCGCCGCCGAACTTCAAAACAACCTCCAAAATCTGTAAAATATATTGCATTCGATTACGAACAATCGCCTTTACCTTTTTTTTACAATTTTTTGGCAAAATTGAGCAAACTTAACAGTTTGGTAAATACCTCTAACCATTAGAGGGTTAAAAAATAATTATATTTAATTCTTTTTATATAGTATAGTATTTATCGTTGATCAATAAATTGATTATCGTTAATAGATAAGATAAACAAAATTATACCTTATCGAGATACAAATTTAAATCGAACTGGTGTTCCAATTCCAATGTTCCATTTTCTAGAGGCATTGAGCCTTTGATCTCGATATTGAATCCGACGAGAGGATCGATGGCTTCCAACACTTCCGATAATTTAGGGAACGGCTGATGATCGGGTATATCCTCGTCGAAAAATCTCGGTTCATTGCTTCTGCCTTCGACGACGTGATACACCTAAACATTCCGCAATTAATATCCATCATCATCAAAAAAATACGATAACGAATCGAAATACTTGCTTTTAATTTTTGCAGTTGTTCCAGCGTCAAATCTTTCATGGGTATTTCCACCATTTCCGAATGATCCGTACTATTCTTGGGTTTTGATGCGATGCTGACGTAAAAATCGTGATATATGACCGGGACAAGATCTTTACTTAATTGAACGTCGAATTCTAGCATATCAGCTCCGCTCTCCGCCGCTTTTTTCAACGAAGCTATCGTATTCTCTCTGATAGATGCACCTCTATAAAATAAATGATGTATATTATATATTGTGATTATTTTATTCGAAGAGTAGAACGCACTTACAGTTTGGCTTTGAAGCTGGAGCCGGATCCGCGATGGCCGACGTCGAGTCCGGTCCATCGTGCGTTCCAATGATTCGTATACGAAACTCTCATATTGCATAAATTCTCCGGCATAGCTCGCACCATCAAATATTCGACGCTCATCGAGCCGAGGGGTCTATGTTTGTTACTGCACGTGACCGGTAATTCGATTTGACCTCCCGAATTCTTCAGGGTGTTCGGCAGTATGTAGCTGCAACCCAGATGCTGCGGCGGAATATCCGACGATGCATTCGATTTATAAAAATCTACCAAATACGCCAGATTGTTCAGGTCGACCGAGATCACGTTGAATATTAAGAAGTCATTTTTTTTATATTCCCGTCCGAATTGTTGTTGCGGTCCAAATTTATAATTAGACGAATCTATCGTCGCCACTTGCGTGATGGTGCACTTCGGTGCTTCTCCATCGTTCATCGATTCGTTAGTCGATGGATTAATATCGGCGCAGTCGGATTCGAAATTAATCGGAGTCAGTTTGATTTGTAAGTCGGCGTCTTTCAGCGCCGATTTAAATATGAACGGATTGTTATGAAATTTCAGTTGGAGTAGCGCCTCGGTGGTCAGCCAGCCTCGGTCGATTTTGTTGACTTTCTTGTACTCGCCGTAGATATCCGGCGATTCTGAGGGCGATGATGATTTCGGTATTGTGCGCGGATGGATGTTGGTTTCCCACGATCGCATCAGGACGTGTTTCGAGTCAGCGGGGAATACACAGACACAGTAGCGGAATTGCACGTCCTTGTCAATGGGGAGTTGGACGGTGGTCGTCCATAGACCGGGAGTGGACGCTGGAGATAGCGGACGGACAGCGGCTGCCGCCCAGGATCCTAATTCGATGCAGTCCCCGGAGATGGCCGGAACCTCACACTGCTCGAGCACAGGCGGCCGCAGTAGGAAGGTCCAGGCCCTGTGAGTGGGTTGTTGAGATGAATCGCTTGTTTGATCCATGGCTACTCGTTTGCGGGACAGGGGACAAGGCGCGGGGCAGGCTCGCTTAGGCCCCAACAGCACGCGACGCATTGCAGCTAAACAGCGGCTCTGCCCCTTTAACTACGGCCCTCGGCGCCCCCCCACCCGCACCCTTCGTCGGTGACAGCTGTCAACTGTCAATAGTGCGTTGGCCGCAACCACATCGACCACGACCAGCTTCTCAGGGCGTTGATCCTGTTTTTAATTTTCAAAAATCGCAATAAAAACATGTTATTTAATATTGTTAGGCCGCAAACCAATTAGTATTTTGAAAAAAAATCTATTCTTACAGTTTCTAGCTGGAATTTGGACCCTCCTAGTATTTACTATATCTATCGTACGTTGTTTTTGAAGCGCCGTGTCTATTATAACTTCATTATCTTGGTATAGTGGACACATGATAACGACCGTGATAATATTTTATGACATATTGAACGACATGAGTGGTATTTTGTTTGCGTCACCTAGTTGAAAAGTCGAAGAACTTCAATGGGATTGTGGTATGATTAATTTTGCAGATGGTGTAATTATCATAGAGCTCATAAATCAAGAAAGTATTTTGTAAAAATAATAATGTAACAATTCTTCTTCGTCTGTTGCCTTGTCTATTTTCTGACGTAGACGATCTGCATATTTTTGTTTTTTCTCCATATATTTGTCGATTTGGGCAGCTGGGACAATCCCGGAGCTCCCAATCCGGTCCAGTTGCGAATTTTGTGAAGCCACGACGGCTTATTTCTTCCAAGCACTGTTTACATACCACTTTTCCCTCCATGGTGATCTGCAGAAGGCGATACTTTGATCCACGAACAGTAAAAGTGCTTGAAGAAACGAACTATATTTGATTATAAAAAAATATTATCCGGCGCCTGTGTGCGCCGCACAATCTGGTCATATTGATAAAGTACTCAGGTGTCCAGAAGCTTTCGCTCCTTGTAAAGAAGTCGAAGAACGGCTGTATACGCCACGGCTAGAAGATATCTAATCTTCATCTCATCAGATGCTACTATCGTTCATATTTTTATCGCTTACAAGCAGGCAGCGACTATAAGTTTTATTTTATTTTAAATTTTTTCGAGAAAAGATTTCTTATTATTTTAACATGTAGTAAAGATGACTCATCATTACGTAACTCCAATTTCAGAAAAAAAAATACATTTTTTTTAAACCGTCTACAAATATGTCCTTATTCCTCTTTGTTCTAGTAATGAATTGTCCTCTCTTCTATCGAAAATCTAAAAGTTCTCAGCCCTTGTTGAAGGTTGTAGAAGTGCGTTGTTATTAATTATTCTGGGATGTTCATTGTTTTGAAACAAAATTGGCTCGAGTAGAGAACTAGTTGTTTAACCTGGCTATGCCGATGGGGTCTATTAGGGACCTCAAGTTTTTTTATTTCTCCTTTAACCCTTTCCACTCTGTCCACTTTAAGTCGAATCTATGAGTTACTCAAAAAAAATGTTCATTGGAAAAATTAATAAGAAGCATCTATAGGGTTTGATCTAATATCCGATTAAAAAAAAATTATATTTTTAAAATTAATTAAAAAAACGGAGTGGAGAAGGTTAATATAAATCCTACATGTCACAAACATTTTGTATTTGTCTAAAAAAGTCTAATGAATAAATATTATAAATAATCATTGTCCTTTATTGTCGAAAAGATATGAAAACAACAATGTTCGCTGCTGTTGCCACCCACGGGATGTTTTTTCACGCTCGCATCCGGTGCGATGTGCCGAGTGCGAGTGGAATGTGCGATCATGTAGTTAAAAATCCGAAATATCGACTAAATTATGAAGCATATCATGAATAGCTATTTTATTCTTAGAATAAATCCATTTAAAAAAATGACTGAACTGAAATTGACTCGAAAATGCTTGGGGTCTCTGATAGACCCCCTTCGGACGACGCGGTTGTTTTCGAGCCGCAATGAAATTTTCATCAATATCTTGATTATTTTTTATAAAAAATGCATTATTCTAAGAATAAAAATAGCTGGGGTCCCAAATAATTACTAAGTTAAAAACAGTAAAAAGAGCAAACGAAAATAATTAAAAAACAATTTTAATTAAATATTTATTTTTATTTAATTTAATGTAACCATAAGAGTATTGTGGTAGAACAAATAATACACAATATATACACAAAAAAAATTATAAATTATACCATCAATTCTAACATATTGTTCTTGTTAACTATTAAATAAACAATGAGTGAAATTAATATACATATATACAACTTAAAACACAAAAAAAAACTGTCAATTCATATTTTTTACGTAAAACAAATCATTTGCAAAATATTATAAATATAGAAAAATATCATCTCTTATATATATATTATATTATACGTATCATAAACACAACCCCGAATCTTACCAACTATATATAAATATATAATTGGGAACAATAAATTTAATAAATATTTTAAACGACGATATGTATTCAATTTATTGCTTTAGCTAATATTTCAACATGTTACATAATCTATTTGAGTGCGGCAATCGTATTTGCGAGGAAAGTGAAAGAAAAACAGTTTTTTTTTTTTAAAAAAAGCTTTATCTGGCAATATAGTAAAATATTTAAAAATCTCAACACTTACAAATTAAATTAAAATCTATAATTTAACAGTCTTTCGGTAATTATTATAGCAACAATCGGCTTTTATACACAGTATAAAAGCAATAATCGTCTAATGCGTTTCGTTCATTTTGCTCGCATCCGTTATGCGAATGTCGCGGTGACTAGCTCTGCGTCCGACATCGCATACGCGGGACATATCCACCCGTCCAATAAACAAATATTGGCAAACCGTACGACTAATATCACAATGTTTGATTTAATGGAGAGAATCGCGTGCTTTTGTTTACACGAGATTGACGAGGAGGCGGTCCTATCTGTGGTGGAGGAACTGGCACGCGTCGCCGTCGCGGCACGAGCCGCGCTTCATGAAGTGCGCGCAGACTCGGCCCTTGCCGCGCATCTTGTTGCCGCCCCCTCGGTGCGGTCCGTTCCAGTTGCCGTTGGTCCGCCAGTGCATGTTGGAGCCGCCGCGAGACGGGGGGCCTCCGCGCATTCCGCCCCTGTTGTTGTTGAAGTAGGGGCCTGGGGGCCCTCCGGATACGGGGGGGCCTCCGGGGCCCGGAGGCCCCATCGGGCGATTCATTCCGGGGCCCATGGGGCCGTTGGGTCCCATGAAACCGGGTTGGAAGTTGGGGCCGTTCATGTTGGGTCCGTTCATGTTGTCCATCATGTTGAAATCGCCCATGGGGCCGGGGTACATGGGTCCGGGCCCCATTCCGGGATACATCGGGCCGGGGCCCATGTCGGGGTTCATGTTGTCCGGATGCATCATCATGTTGGGGCCGTTCATCGGCCAGTCGGGGGGCGGGCCGTTGGGCATCATGCCGCCGGGGAAGCCGGGCATGCCGAAGGGGGGCCCGTTGAAGCCGGGGTTGAAGGGGGGCATCGGCTGGAACATCTGCTGACCCTGCGCGGGCATCGGCGGAGGGACGCTGCCCTTCGGCTCGGGCCACGGCGTCGTCTGGAAATCGTTGACGCTCTCCGGATTGCCGTTGACGTCGTCCAGGGGTATCGTCGTCGGCTCCGGATTCGGATGGCTCTCAAAATCAGCCTCGGCCGGCGAATCCGGGATCATCGATTTGTGGAAGTACAACGCTTGGAGGACGCACGCGTGCCGCTTAGCTTGCACCGCCCTCTCCTTGCTGTTCTTTCCGTATTCGATGAGGATGATGCCGTCGATCGGCTCCAGCTTCCGCCACATCATGCGCTCTTCCATCGTGTCTTCCGACTCCATATCCCTGCCCTTCTTCATCGCCTCCCTCTCGTTGGTGTGCTCCATCTGTTTCATGTCCAAGAACGTCTTGGTGACGTTCACGCGCTCCGTCTCGTCCAGCTCGAAGTATTTGACGTCTTCCAGATTGGAATCGCGCCATCGCAGCGACTTCTTCGGCCCCTTCTTCTTATGCACGCAAAGAACGCCTTTCAAACCGGTCGTCGGGGCGTTCTCCGCTTCGCATTCCGCGAACGATTCCTCCGGCGTCGCATCGCCGGCATCCTTATCGACGACGACCTTCATCGGAGACGCCGGCGACGCGGGATTATCGACGCTCATCGTCTTATCTTCGGTCGGAGATTTGATAGCATTGTTCTTTTCCTTATCGTCTTCCTCCGTGTCGAGCGTATCTTGATAGAATCTGAGCGGGGCGGGTTTGGACTCCTCCTGCGGCGTCGTCGGAAGACTGGATATACTCGTATTGGGAGAAGACGGCGGGGAGTTCTCGTTGAGAGAAGAGTTCTCCTTGGATCCGCTCATTCTTCGCTTGCGTTTGCGCGGTTCTTTCTTAGTAGGTGCGGACGCGGCCAGCGCGTCCATGAACGATCCGCTCTCCAGAAGATACGAAGCTGCAACAACAAAAAAAAAATATTTTCAATAAAATACATCGAGACAACGTCTCAAGAGCATCGATAACGAAACGTAAACAGATGTCAAATGTGCGTATGTGGTAGGCGTTCGTCTATTTCAGCAACTGCAGCTAAATAAACATCGGCATTATGCGTAAACGCGCGCTGAAAACGCTTTTTTCAGCAGTCTATCGTTTAATTTATCTTAGTAAGTGGCAATGGGTCATCGGAATTTCGCACAGTCAGCTGACGGCGAATCCGGGTCAAGGTTGCAGTTTTCTGCTCGCATCTCGTCCACATTCTCCGGCCTCGGACGCGATCACGGTCACTTTTTATTTCTAGACGATCGAGAATGAATCATCCGTCGATCGTCCGCATCGAAACGGAAGAAAGTATTCGCTACGGAAAACTGTATCGTTTAAATCGACGCATTAATGCATCCATGAACGCATGATGCAGTTGCATTGCATGCAATTATTAAATACGTGCGTAATCTGAATCATATGTATGCAAAAATCGATAGACAATGGATTCTGTCTCGATAGGCAAACTATTTGCGAATGTAATCGTCGTAATTTTCGCAGATAGCGAAAGCGTTACATCCTCGTCGGTCCATCGGAATCGTTTTGCTGTAAAACGATACTCGTCAGTCGCTCTGCAATAATTCGCGATATCGCGAACATTCAATTCGATTTTTATATATATATATATATTTGCGGACATGGCCACGTAATCGACTGAATTAGGATTCAAATTTTTATGTTAATTCATCGTAATTAGTGTTATTTTGAATTTAAAAAAAAAAAAAATAGAAAAGAAATAAAAACAGGTTTAAAGTAGAGGGAGATAGAGAGAGACGACAAATGGTGCAGTTGAAAATCCACTCGTGTACGCAACGTTCTGTCTTTCAGCAGAGACGTAGCTTCCAGCATCCGCGATTTGATATATAAAACGCTGAAATCTACGCGTCTGATCGAAAATTGCATGATTGCGATCTCTACTTGCAAAAATGATAAAAAAACGGCGATTCTCCGATAGGAGATTCATCTCCCCGTCTATACATCGCAGCCATGTCTGTACTGAAATGAAATTTGTATGCGAATCGCGTCTGTGCGCTGATTTTTGGCAGGGAGTCGGCGTTTCTGCGCAAAAAATAAACTGTGACGTAACGACACGGAGCGCCTGAATCGGCGGTGGTTTCAGGCCGGCCGCGTGCGAGAGAGACGGAGCGAGGATCCGATGCAATTATCGTACGGCCCACGGCCGTCCGTCTCCCTCTAACACTGCACTCGGACCTGAACATGCATTATATCAACTCACGCAGCTCCACATGCATTTTCATCTCTCATTTCATCTCACGCACGCCATCACCTGCATATCTTATCTATCGACAGTGCGAAGGTTTCCTGAAACCTTTCAGGAGGGTCTGTTGCATTTTTAAATAATAATAATAATATTATGCGTACATTCGTGCGATAGATCATTCATTCATCATTTTTTATTGTTTATATCCTTAACAAAAGGCAAAAATTAGTTTTTTCTTTCAAGATTTTTATTATTTATAGTTAATAAATATAATGAAATATGAGGATATTGGCACACTCGACCTGTAAAATACAACATGTTAAAAATATTTCACTTTTTATTTATAACTGATAAAAAATCGCCGTTTTAATTCGCTCAGTCGACGCTAATCGCATCTCAAAAACTAATCATTATGCTTTATATATATAATCTCATTTTATCATTTTTAACGATAGCAGGAGAATCGTATCTCTGAATATATATCAGATATATATATATTGATAAGGATTTCGATTGCAATCCGCGATGGAATAATTAATTTTTATCATTTTTATTTTTCAAAAATACCACATAGTTATTGTCATGAAAAGCGCAGCAGCATTGTCGTCGGCCGGAGCACTGGCGACGCTTAAAAAAAAATCCAATCGTACTGCCAGCGGCGGCGCCGTCTCCCGCCTGAAAGAACTCGTCTATTATGCATCACATGAAATATATTCAATTAATCGGCATCCTGCGTGCGATCGATTGTACCTGGCCCGACTTACCACACCTCCACATACCACATTTTTTATTAAACGCACCAAGATTAGGCGCACATCTGAAACTGAATCGTGCGTTGAATGAATTTGTATTCGATTTAAGTCCATTGGGTGATACTTACGCTTCGGTTTGGGCGGAATTAATTTAATTGCGCCGGGTCTCTCATTGCCCTCGGTCAGTTTGGCTCTTTTCTCGGGCGGCGCTTCCGTCGTACGGATCGGCGACGCCCTTTTAGGAATGATAGCGCCGATCAGGGGCGGCGTCGGCGTAGGCGGCTTCTTGACGGTGCCCCGGGGCGGAGGCGGCCTCGCCTCCTCCTCCAATCCGTGCGATCTAAATTTAGAATTAAACATTTTAACTGTCTTCGGCCGATCTTCGCTCGGTTTGCGCACTTCGATCGATATCGACGGCTTCTCTTTTTTGGCGTCGTCCTCCTTCTTGTCCTTGTCTCGATCCGATTTCTTGGGTATCTTTCCTAGCTTCATGATTGACGGCGGTTTCGATTTGTCGGACGATGTCGATCGTTTGAGCGGATCTTTCGATTTATCACTATCCTTATTTTTATCGGCGGAAGACTCTTTGCTTTTATCACTGGATTTATCTCTATCACTATGTTTTCTGTCTTTATTTTTATCACTGTCTTTAGAACTACTCGACGAAGAATGTCTATGGCTTTTCGAGCTGCTGCCGCTGCTGTGACGGTGATCGCTGGACGACGAACTAGACCTAGAATGTTTGTGCTTGGAGCTCCGCGATCCGCTCGAGCCCGATTTGCTCGAATCGCTCTTTCTATCCGAGTCTTTTTTATCACCGTCGCCGTCTATACTCAATCTACTCTTTTTATCCAAATCCGAATGACGTCTATGCGAATCTTTCTTATCCGATAACTTCGACACGACCTGTTTACCGTCCTTAACGGATATTTTCAAAATTGGTATTTGATTCCTGGTTTTGCTCTCGCCTTCGTTTTGCTCTGCGGATTTAGCGGAACATTCGCCGTTAGCCGCCGATTCGATGCTCAAATCGGCGCTCTCGTTCTGGACCGAATCGCCATCCTCGATCGCCGATTTAATATTGGATATTTCGTCGTCGATCAACATGTTATCCTTAGACACCAAGTGGGGCAATTGAGCTAAAACTAACGGCGGCACCGGCTCTCCTTTGACCAGCTTCAGCCACTGCTCGACCAATTTCGTCGCCAATACCTGAATAACTACAAAAAATAAACAACGTCAATACACAATGCAAACGATCGAATAAATAAATACGTCGAATACGAACCTGTCTGCGTCTCCTCCTTCGATAGCTCTTTAACGAGCTTCGGACAATTATTCGATTTTAACCGTTCGATATCGACGGGACACAACAACAGCAATTCCAACAGCTCTTGAATCAACGGCCAGTTTTTGGCGATTATGCCGTCGGTCAACCACAGATGCACCAGGTTCCATCCGCCGGCTCCCATGAACGAACCGAGCAGCTCCGTCTCCGTTCTTTTTAATATCTGTATATATATACATTTCGACACCAATTTCTTTGAAAATTTTGTCATTAGACTGAAACAAACAAGCAAAAAAATCCGATTAATTAAATTCATTTATCAACGTGCGTATGCGATTGAACGGGCGTTACCTCGCTAATCTTTGTACTTCATCTTTGCTCTTGATACCGCCGGACGTCGACAAAAGTACGCTCAGGCACTTTAACAGTTGGACCGGATCGATTCGAGGCTAAAATCAAATAAAAAAAAAAACACGTTATATATTATATAATATTAATCGTGGAGATAAGATAACGTCTCTCCTTCGAATTATCGATAGCGACGGTTATACAAAGCACGATGCGACATTTTAAATAAAAATAAAATCAAACGAATTGCCTTCTCCATTCTATCGATTTATGATATGTTTCGCATGATCCGCGTAATACGATCATCGACACTGCACAACACTGAATCGCGTACTACGACCGATGCAAATATGTCGGATCGTCGACGACGCAAGACTGAATATTTTTTACAATTATCAATTAGGGTCGAACGAAAGGTCGCCTAAAACGATATAAATACATAAAAATATCGATACGGAACGTGTGCAAATTTTATGAAACCGATTCTTCAACAATTAATTTTTGCATTTATAAACACTACACTATGAAACATATATATCGATATGATCTATAACCTGAGATTTGATTATATCACGTCTGTCGCTGATGACACTACACATTATTATGCGAAATTTGATTAGCTATCGATACCATATTGATAAATATTTTTAGATAATCTCATGTTACGTAAAAAATATGTATACGTGTCACCATGCGAACATAAATTCGACATCCGTATATTTAATGATTGCGACGTTGCAATTTTACGTAAATATGAATATTCATAAACATGCTTTCTAATTAATGATATATTAGGACTATTCTTAATGATAATGCGTGGAAAAATTACGACTTTTCGAATAAACACACGCGGTCAGTCTCCGCATAGGACATTGAACTATATATGAAAATATTTCGACGCCATATTGTCCCTATGATGATGATGTCATTGCATTATGTAAATCTAATAGTCTGACATCTCTCTATATGGCGATGTATGCAATTAATCGACATGGCGTAAGATGAGTCACTTTCACAAAATGGACGCCGTGTCGCATTGCTACGAATTTAAACTTCGCAATATTGCCTTATTGATAACGACGGTTTATAATACATCATATTGCGCCGACATAGGGCATTCTTTTTATTGTGCTAATGACGCTATCGCCCGATTTTACAAATCGATGGCTTCTCCGCAGTTGCGCGACGCCGAGTGCGCATGCGCAGAACCGCCATATTGCGACGATGGCCGACCCCATTTTCGGCATTCTTTTGTTTTTATTTTTATTATTTTTCAAATGTCACATGTCAGCGATGTGAAACGAGCTCGGGGCCGGAATTAATGAATTACTTTCAGGTTGTAACACGAACTCACCATGTTGGCGGGCCAGGCTATGCGGCGGCCATGCGGCCCCGCGCTCTCTATATGAACGTGAGCAAACGAGGCGAAGCCTCACGTATGGCCGGCTAATCGGCTCAGATAATGGCGACTATGCAAATTTGTCAATTGTTCAATAATGGACGCGCTGCGACAGTAATTATGATTTATTGGGCGGTCGCGGGGAAGGGGCGCGCGCCACAGGCTGCGGGCGACCAAGCCGGGCCGAGCTCGGGGCGGAAGTGACGATGGGTGGCCGGCCGTCTCTAGCCGACTCTATAACAGCTCGGTTCGCGACCATACACAATACGCTTAAATGTCCCCTTTCAACTAATTCGAAATTATGTATACTATAATGTATAGCACCGAGATATCATTTTAAGTCCCCGCTGTCAGCTGACGATGCACTCGTCCAATATTATGTCGCGTCTAGCCAAGATATCATTTGAAGCAGAGCGTCAAATTACATGTCCCTGAAACACTATCCATAATCAAATATAAACATTTGATGGTATTGCGTAGGTCACGCATGGATCTCAAACAAATGACATTTGAAACCTTTATCGGCTGCACGTATACGCACACTTCGTCAAAAATAAAACGGGAATTAAAATCGCCATAAATGTAATTATGTTATGTCCGACGAAAACTATGAATTCAGGAAATTTCTTATAACAGGTCAGGGTGTATGTGAGAGGAAGAGACACATTACATTCGCATGTTTGTAAAACTATTTATGTAGGTAGTATAACGTAACGGGAATCAATTACAGTGGAAACTCTCTTAACGAGCACCTCCCATAACGAGTAATTCGCATAACGAGCAAAAAAAAA